>RJWM01001707.1:38059-147513 GCA_004363535.1 Dasyprocta punctata | reverse complement strand
GAAAGCAGATATCTGATACACTTGAATATAGTACGGGGAAGCTTTATACTTACAAAGAAAGATTGAAAGGAACCAAGATTTGAAAGGAGCAGGGAGGCTTGGAGATGAGGAATAAAAAAGAAAAATTAAAATGTATTGTGTACTGCAAACTTGTAGTACTAATACAAAATTAAAATAAACAAAAAATTTGGAAAAAGAATGGAGGGTTAATCTGATTATAGAAAACAAAGAGAAAAACAGAGCAGTCGTCAATCCAAAGGAAATCAGTAAATTTATGAGAAAAAATATTATATATACCATTTAGCACACCTAATTCATAAAATATGTTATAATATTTGCAAAATCATAGTAAGGTGAATAATTATTGATGAAAGTATAGGTTATCATACCCTGCAAAGAAGAGAGAGAAGGATTGCTGGTGGATGATGTATGCATATAAAAGAACAAATCATCATCTTTCATAAGATGAGGACCTGAAGATAAAATGAAGAATCGAATGGTAGAAGTATAATTAAAAACATGTATGAAAGGCAAACTCCAAACACACGACTTAAAAAAGCTCAGTATGGTTGCTTTCAGAGTTAAGGATAAGTTAGGGTAGATGGAAGTTACTGCAGGAAAAGAGAAATATGAATTAGTGCTTTCTTTTCCAACTCTATGTAGTTATTTGCATTTTAAAATTTCATGTAAGCATAAATTTTATAATTTATCTTTTGTGTAATTTACATAATATTAAATTGAGGTGAAGGGCCAAGGTTTTAACTCAGTGGTATAAACACCTGCCTGGCAAGCGTGAGGTCGTGAGTTCGATCCCCAGTACCAAAAATAAATAAATAAATAGACAAATAAATAAATAAATAAATTGAAGTGGAAATACAGCATGCATATCTGTATACATACATAAATACATCACATGTGGATTTTTTATACTTAGATATATCAAAGTAAAACAAATGTTTACAACATTAACTTTTAGTTGCTATATAATTGAATTCTATTTTCGAATTGTATTAAGAAAGAGTTGAGGTTGTTTTCAGAACATATTTTCTACTTATCTTCATGTTTCTCAACTGGATCCACAAAACCTGGTTCACAAATGGGCTACATGAGATGAATGGACACAAGTCTTCTCGTCTCAGTATATCAAGAGGGTATCTTTCCTGGGGAATGGAAAGGAATTTCCACAAGATAATCCCCTCCCTTTGAATTGCACAGCAAATCTCACTCAATACTTCATACCCTTGCCGCACAGCAGTATGGTCCTGATTTTCCTCTCTCTTTAGTACGTCCTCTTGCTACCCACACACAAATATATAATAGCAAACTTAATCAGCTGTGTCTCAGAATTATTCCTACTCAAAACATTTCACTGAGACTCATTCAAACTAGTATGTCTTTGTTTCTCAAGGAGAAGCAGAAAACAAGAGGGGAGGTCAGGGTACGTGCCGATGAAACAAAGCTCCTGAGTAACCTCCCCACACGCTAGCTTCCCAGTTCTCCTCTGTCTAATTGGAAACTGTGAGTAGCCACCACCCCACTGTCTCTCTGAAGTCTCATTAGATGCCAACATGGTTCTGAACTAGAATGAGTGCAACATTTGCCAATGACGTTTGTGCTTTGCAGGTGTCACTGCCAAGTGCCAATGCTATCCAATATTTGCTTACCACTGCCCACGTGGGACCAAACCCACACTTAATAAGACAGAGACTGCATTGTCATGACATATGTGCAGTGATATTCCCTGCGTTTAAACCCCAGAAGCACGGTTATTTAGCTAACATAGTCTTCTGCTATAATCATAGTAGTTTTTCTTCAAGCAATAAAAGTCTCACCAACTATAGTCAGGCATTTTCTGTTTTCCAATTACTTGCTGATGTTATGCCAAGCACAGAGTAATATTTTCATGTATCATTAAACAAATGCAGTTGTGCTTCCCAAACAAGTTTCAGTTTGGGCTAAACTATATCCATTAAAGCTTTCATAAATGGCACACCCTTCAGTTTGTAGTTTCTTTTACTTATAAATATTTAAACTGTACAGATAATACCTCAACTTACCAGCAAGTGCTGCATTAGCTGGGCAATCTTTAAAGCATAAAACTTTGCAGCAAAAGAAAATTAGGAAGAGAGAAATGAGTTGTACCATTGGCAAATAACATACCACAGTTCTAATGTTTCCTTATTTTCAGAAGTCATCTATGTATCTTTTCTACATTTTGAAAGTAATCATTCAAAATATCTCTGTAGCAATGGTAATATATTTTGGTGTACTAGGTAATACAGATTTATCTTGAGAGATGAAAACTATTCCTTGCAAGCATTTAGGATTCTTTTAAAAAGTGGAAAACAATTAAACTTGAGCGTAGAAGCATAAACATAGAAATTGTAAGACAGAAGTGAAGAATACTTCTAATGCTATGTTTTCATCAAAATTTGAGGTGAATCAAGAATTGTTTACACAGTGGATGAACTGCCTTACTGTAGTTAGTCAGGGAATATTCTGCTATGGAAACTGAAATCCAGTCCAGCTAGTACAAGCAAAGGGAAATTTTCATGGAGAATACAATGACAAGTCACTGACCCATCTGCAGAAAGTCACTGGGTAGCAATTCTCTCCTCTTTCCTCAGGGGAGAACTTCAAGGTTCCATGTACCTCCTTTTCTGCTCTTTTGCTTCTTACTGGAAGATCCTTTTTTTTTTTGCAAGATTATTAGTTTCAGTTTCCTCATAATTTATGCTATGAGAGGTTTTGTGTCAACCCTCACTACAATTTTATGTTATCCTATGATTTTAGAGACAACATCAGGAAAACACTTTGCATAACTCTATTCAAGTTATTAAAAGAAAAAGAATGGAGTCAACCTGCATCGGGTGCCCAAATAAGTCCTGTCACATGAAGCAAGTGGATATCTAGGCTTACCTTCACCAGACACGAGAATAATCCAAAGGCGGAATGTTAATGAGTAAGATATTCAGCATATGTCTACTAAATAATCTTTAAGAAAATTTAAATGAAATTCAAGATTTGGCATAGAGATACATTCTTCAAACAATTACATTGCATATTGAAATTCACAAATTACATTACATATATGGTGACATATAACTCTTATGTGATTCTTACATGGAAGCAACACAATGTAATTCTCACTTAAAAAGTAGGATAGTAAAGGTCACAAAAGTGCCAAGAAATGGATTTTAGCTAAATAATTTGGGCACAATCTCTATTTCCTATATATATTTACATGTCAGACACCCTAATAACTTTACCTGAGTTCTTTTAATGTAAAGGATTTTATTAACAGGGGTGCTACTAATAAAGAATGAAGTAACACCAGCTCATTTTCACATCTTGGTCTACCTGAAGAATTCTTTCAAGGATCAGCTGTTTATCAATTTGAATATGGTTTTATGTTGGCATGTCCAAATAACTATCAATGAAATTGACAAAGTTACAAAGTCAAAGAGATAGTATTAATAATTAAGACAGGGTCACAGGCATGCATCTGAGTTAGGCTGCATCACCAAAGCCATGTGGCCACCCTTTTAAAAATGGATGTAATGTGGATGGCATCTAGAAAGTGATTCAGATTTATGGACCCAATCATTTTATCTTGGAGAAAACTGAAATTTTTCTCCAAGATGAAGTTTTTGTTTCAGCGGTTGGAAGGGGATGGACATTAATACAACAGAGAATACTTTAAAATGGGATCAGTACCAGAAATTTCAGTGTTTTCTATTTCCTTGACGTTAAAGGCAAGTGGGATTCTTAAATACACAGTGATTACAAATGACGGCTCATTAACTTAGAGATATTGAGTTGTAGGAGTTCTTTAGAAAAAAATGGAAGACCTTTATCTGTAATATGTTTTACTAATATTTTCTCCCAAATAGTGGCTTATTTTTGCAATTTATTAACAGTGACTTTGGAATAGAAAAGTCTCCCAGTGTTATGAACTGACGATATTACTGTTTATAATTTTTGTTGTACCTGCTCTAAAAAAATTTGCTTAAACTGAAGTTACAAAGATTTGAGCCTATATTTCATCTTAAAGGCTTATACTTTTAGATTTATATGTATCTGTGATCTTCTTACCATGTGATGTTTTTATATGTGGTGAGATAAAGATTATTGTTCAGTTTTGCTTTTTGTTCAATAATTTTCTTTATTTTAAAGAGAATAAAATGAAACAAAACAGAACAAAGCAGATCAGAGCTAAACAATGCAAGCAACACATGATTTCAAAACGAGACAACAGGAAATCAAAAGTGGCCACCACAATGTCTCTTGTTTTCTTTGAATTAGTTGTCCATATCTTCACACACAATGAATTCAAACAAAACAAAATAGTATAAAACTGATCAAAACAAAATAATGAAAGCATTACAGGCCCTCAAAAAGAGGCAGTAGGAAAATCAACAATGTGTACCATAATGTCTCTTGTTCTCTTCAAAATAGCTGTCCACACCTTCACACATACTGAAATATCAAATAATACAAAACAGACTAAAGTCAATCAAAATGAAGAATAAAAACATTATTGGACTTTAAAACACAATGATAGGAAATCAGTAATGGCTACCATAATGTCTCATTTTCTTCAAAATAGCTGTTCATACCATCACATGTATTAAAATAAATTAATGTACACCCTTTAGGAGAAGTTCTAGGCATGTATAAGCCTATATATGTACATTTATCCTTTCTGTAATAGAGGGAAAACAAAACAAAACAAAACAAAAGAAACTACAAGAAAAACAAGAAACAAAAGAGACAAATAACAATAACAAAGAGCCCAAAACAATAGCAATGCGGGCTTGCAAAACAAGGTGGTAGGAACATAACTAAGGTTATTTTGCATAGTTATCTTCAAAAGAGTTACTCAGATTACCAGATATAAACATGCAAAATTGATCTAATCCTATGAATGTTAACTGTTTTGTTCCAAGAACTAATAGTATTAGTAATACAATCATCCTAGCTATCTTAAGTGTGTTTGTACAAATTTATTTCATTTTTCTTTTCACTTCCTTCTTTTCTCCTTTTCTCTGAGTTATTTTTTCCCCTTTGAGCAGTTTGTAAGCCTTTCACAATATTTATTGAAGAGTTTGTATCTTATTTACTTTTTCATTTTCTTACACTAGGGAGACAATATGGTATTTACACATGTGAATTTGATTTATTTCACTTAAAGTATGGTATCAAGTTGTATCCATTTACCTATGAAAGCCTCAATGTGATCATTCTTTGTACCTGAGTAGAATTCCATTACATAAAAATACCATATCTTTTTTATCCATTCCTCATTTGATGGGCATTTAGGTTGTTTACAAGATTTGGCTATTGCAAATTGTGCTGCTACAAACATGGGTGCACATACATCACTGTGGTATGATGTTTCCAATTCTTCAGGAATATGCCCAAAAGTGGAATAGCTGGGTCAAATGGTACTTCCAATCTCAGCTTTTTGAGGAACTTCCAGACTGATTTCCACAGTGGTTGCACCAGTCTACACTCCCACCAATAATGCAGGAGAGTTCCTTTTCCCCCACCGTCTCTCTGGCATTTGTTATTGTGGTTTTCTTGATCCTGGCCATTCTTTCTGGAGTAAGATGAAATCTCAGTATTGTTTTAGTTTGCATTTCTCTAATGATCAATGATGCTGAACATTTTTTCATGTATTTGTTTGCACTTGTATTTCATCATCTGAGAAGTGTGTATTCATCTCATTTGTCCATTTTTTGATCAGGTCTTTGAATTTTGGGGACCTGATTTTTTAAAATTCTTTATATGTTCTAGAAATCCTTTGTCTGAGGGACAGTTGACTAAGAATTTTTTCAAATTTGTGGGTTTTCTTTTCAATCTGCTGGAGATTTCTTTTGACATGCAAAAACTTTTTAATAAGACAAAATCCCAGTTATTGATTCTGGGAAGCATTTCCCATGCAGTTTGATTTTTGTTCATGAATTCTCTACCTACCCTTATGTCTTCTAGATTTCTACCTACTTTGTCTTCTAGCAGATTTAGTGTTTCTGCTTTAATATTTAGATCTTTGACTCATTTTGGCTTTAGTTTAGTTCATGGTGATAGACATGGATCTAGGTTTAGTTTTCAGCATATGTTAAACTGGTTTTTCCAGCATCACTTATTAAAGAGGCTATCTTTTTTCCAGTGAATATGTTTGGCCCCTTTGTCAAAGATGAGGTGGCTGAGCGTGTTTATAGTTGTGGCTGTATCTTCTAATCTATTCCATTGACTGTCAGGTCTGTTTTGATTCCAGTACTATGCTGATTTCATCACAGTAGCTTTGTAGTATAACTTCAAGTCAGGGATTGTGATGCCTCCTGCCTTAACTTTGTTGTCCAGAATTGCCTTTGCTATTCTAGGTGCCTTTTAGCTCCAGATGAATTTTACGAATTATTTCTCTAGATCCGTGAGGTATGTTAATGATATTTTAATAGGAATTGCATTAAATCTGTATAACAATTTTGGGAGAATGGCTATTTTCACAATGTTTGTTCTTCCTATGCATGAACAAGGAATGTCTTTCCATTTTCTGAGATTCTCTTCAACTTCTTTTTTCAGAGTAATGTAATTTTTACTGAATAGATCTTTCACTTCCTTTGTTACATTGGTTCCTAAGTATTTCATTTTTTTGGATGCTACTGTGAAGGGGGTGTCTTCTCTTATTTCACTCTCAGTGAGATTGTTGTTTGTATACAGGAATCCTATTGATTTTTGAGAGTTGACTTTGTATCCAGCTACAGTACTGAATTTGGTTATTACATCTGAAAGTCTTTCAATGGAGTTTTGGGGGTCTTCTATGTAGAGTATCATGTCATCTGCAAATAATGATAATTTAACTCTTGTTTCTCTATCCTTATTCCTTTTATTTCTCCCTCTTGTCTAATTGCTCTGGTTAATATTTCCAGAACTATATTAAATAGGAGTGGTGACAATCAACAGCCTTGTCTTGTTCCTGACTTTAGCTTGAAAGTTTTCAGTTTTTCTCCCTTTAGTAAGATGTTGGCTGTTGGTTTATCATATATGGCTTTTATCAGGTTGAGGTAGAGACCATCTATTCTGATTTTCTGTAGGGTTTTTATCATGAATGAGTGTTGGATTTTGTCAAAAACTTTTTCTGCATCTATTGAGAAGATCATGTGATCTTGTCCTTGGCTCTGTTGATACGGTGTATTATGTTTACTGACTTGCATATGTTGAACCATCCCTGCATCCCTTAGATGAATCCCACTTGATCATGATGTATAATATTCCTGATGACTTGCTGCATTCTGTTTGCCAGTATTTTACTGAGAATTTTTGCATCTATCTTCATTAGGGAGATTGGGCTGTAATTTTCTTTTCTGGTTGGGTCTTTCTCTGGTTTTGGTATTAGGGTAATACTTGCTTCCAGGAATGAGTTAGGGAGACTTCCTTCCCTTTCAATTTCATTGAAGAGTTTGAGGAGTGTTGGCATTCTTCCCTAAATTTCTTACAGAATTCAGCAGTGAATCCATCAGGACCTATGCTTTTCTTTGTTGGTAAGGTTCCAATTACATTTTCAATTTCCTTAGCTGAAATTGGGTTATTCAGCAGTTTTACACCTTCTTCATTCAGCTTTGATAATTCATATATTTCTAGGAATCTGGTCACTTCTTCCCTGTTAAACATATAAGAGTAAAGGTTTTCAAAGTGGGTATTAATGATCTGTATTTCTACAGGGTCTGTAGTGATTTTCACCCTTTGCATTCTTTATTGCATGAGTTTGAGTTTTTTCTTTCTTTTTTTAAAATAAGATTAGCTAGGGGATTATCAATTTTATTTATTCTTTCAAAGAACCAATTCTTTGATTCGTTAATTCTTTGGTTTTTATTTTTTGGTTTTGTTTTGTTTTGTTTTGTTTGTTTGTTTGTTTGTTTGTTTAGTCTCTGTTGCATTAATTTCTGCTCTGATCTTTATAATTTCATACCTTCTTTTGGCTTTGGGCTTGTCTTGCTCTTCTTTTTCTAGATGTTTAAAGTGTAGCATCAAGTTGTTTATTTGTATTCATTCTATTTTCCTCAGGTGGGAATTTACCTTAATAAATTTCCCTCTGAGGACAGTTTTCATTGCATCCCACAGGTTCCGGTAAACTGTATTTGTATTTTCGTTTGCTTGTAGATATTGTTTAATTTCTTCTTTACTTTCCTCTGTGACCCATTGATTGTTCAGGAGTGTATTATTTAATTTCCATGTGCTTATGGAGTTTTTGCAGTTTCTATTGTCATTAATTTCTAGTTTCATTTCACTATGATCAGATAATATGCATGGGATAATTTCAGTTCTTTTGCATTTACTTAAGCATGTTCTATGGGCTAGTACACAGTCTACTTTAGAGAATGTCCCACGTACAACTGAGAAGAGTGTATATTCTGATGTTGGGTAGAACACTCTGTATGCATCTACTAAATTCATTTGTTCACAAGTAAGATTTAGTTCTGTTATTTCTTTGTTGATTTCCTGTCTAGTTGATCTGCTTTTTTGTACCAATAGCATGCTAAGCTCTCCAATTATAATTGTGTAGTTGCTTGTTTGATTTTTTGTTTCTATTAATATTTGTTTTAGATAGCTGAGTGCTGCTGTACTTGGTGCATATATATTTAAGATTGCTATCTCTTCCTCTTGAAGTTTTCCCTAATGAGTGTATAGTGACCTTCTTTATCTCTGTTGAACATTCTTGGTTTGAAGTTCACATTATCTGCAAACAGGATAGCTACCCCTGCTTTTGGAGGGGTTCCTGTTTCATGAAGTATTGTTTTACATCCTTTGACTTTCAGTCTATGAATTTCATTTTGGGTTAGATGGGTTTTTTTGTATACAGCATATGGTTGGATGTTGTTTCTTGATCCATTCTGCTAGTCTGTTTCGTTTAATTGGTGAATTGAGGCCATTTACATTAATGGGTTATAGCTGATATATATTGGCTTATTTTTGTCATGTTATCTTTCTGCTGTTGGTTCTTTACCTTTTCCCTCTGTTTAATTGTTTGCCTTGATTAGTGATTTTTTTTCTGGTGTTCTGGTGTTCTTAAAGTCGTATTTATTTTTACGTCTATCTAGAATATCTTTTAGTATTCTTTACAGGGTTAGTTTGGTGGTCATAAAGTTCTTCAGCTGTTATTTGCTGTGGAAGTATCTTATTTCTCCACCAGTTTTGAAAGACAGTTTTGCAGGGTACATCAATCTGGGTTGGAAGTCTATTTCTTTTAGGATTTGAAATACTTCACTCCATGTTCTTCTTGATTTCATTGTTTGTGTTGAGAAGTCTGTTGTGATTCTAATGGGCTTTCCTTTATAGGTGATCTGTCTCTTTACTCTAACAGCTTTTAATATTTTGTTCTTATGCTGAATTTCTGGGATGTTGATTATTATATGTCTGGGTGTAAATTTATTTTGGTTATGGCTAATGGAGTTCTATATGCTTCACTTACCTGTTTCCTTTCCTATGTTCGGGAAATTTTCAGTTATTATTTCTGTATATAGTCGTTTGAAACCATTTGTGTTGTCACCTTCTTTTTCATTTACACCTATAAATCTTATATTGTTTCTCTTTGCATCATCTTGCAGCTGTTGAATTGTTACTTCCTAATTCCTTGTTATTTTTAAAAGATTCCCTTTCCTGTTCACTAGCTGCATTCTTGTCTTTGAGGTCTGACAGTCTATCTTCACATTCACTGAGGCAGTTTTGCCAGCTTTCAGCGGAATTTTTTATTTCCTGTACATCTCTTTTAATTTGCTTCATGCATTCTGTTTCTTCCTTATATCGTTCATTCAAGGTTTTTATCTTTTTCAATGTTTCTTAATTTTTTAACTATGTCTTTTTTGCATTCATTCAGCATTTCTTTTATTACATTTATCATTTCTTCTTTTACCTGGGAGATTATTTCTGATCTGAGTTCCTTTACAGCTTCATGGAGTTGTTTCTTTACTTCAGTTGCTATCATTTCAGAAGTTTCTGGCTTACACTGTCTTCTATGTCCATGTCTCCTAGGCTTGCTTGCGATGGGCTAGAAGTTTGGGATAGCATTTTCCTCTTTTGTTTTGTCATTTTCCTGTATTTCCCTGGAGAACCTGAATGCAATGTCTCAGTTGCTTTCTGGGTTGAGGATATCTCTGCGTAATGGAGGGGGTTTCACCAGCTGAGTGGAGGTCATCAGGTAGGCTTTACCAGGTCCCTAGTTCTAGTTGAAGGCTCCTCAAATGTGGAGAGTATACTGGGCAGGCCTTCAACACACCCTATGTGGCATTCCAAAGCTCCTTGACTGCTTGAGGTTGCTAGGCAGGACTCTACCAGGTTCTGAGTAATGTACCAAGGATGAGCAGCTAGTTGGAGTACACTGTGCAGGCCTTCAGCTCAAGTCAGAAGGCACACCAAAGCTCCCCAGCTGCTTGGAGTTGCTGGGCAGGGCCCTACCAGATTCTGAATAGGGTGCCAAGCTTGCATGGCTGGGTGGATTTCGCTGTGCTGGTGTTTGGCTCACACCACTCAGCGCCAGGCATTCCCTGCAACTTGGGGTCACTGGAGGGGCCCAATCAGGCCCCAAGGGACCTGCCGGAAGGTCTCTGGCTGACTGGGAATGCTGTGTGGGGTCTTACCAGGCTCTGAGCAGGGTGCAGAGCCAGCATGGCTGGGTGAAATTCGCTATGCAGTCCTTTGGCTTGTGCCACTCAGTGCTGGAGGTTCCCTGCAATTCCTTGTTTAATTTCTTGTATAGGAACATCCAAATTATCTACTATACTTAGTAAAAAAGATTAATGCATATGGCTAAATAATATATCATTTTAATCATTTTATGTGTATGTAATATGTTGTTTATCCATTCATCATTTAATGAATATTTGAAGTTTTTCAATTTTTTACTATTATAAATACTATAGCTATAAGCATTATGCCCAAGGTTTTATGTGAACCTATGTTTTCATTTATCTTAGATTATACTTAGGAGTGAAATTTCTAGGTCTTACGGTAATTCTATGTTTAACCTCTTAAGAAACTGTCAAGATGTGTTTTGGCAAGCAGCTAAATCATTTATAGGCCCATTAGCAATATAAGTGACTAATTATATTGAGCTTCTTTTCAGATTGGAGAATGGTTCATTCTACTCCTTTAACCTTTTTAATAATTGAATTGTTTTAATTGCTGAGTTGTAAAAATTCTCTTTATATTTTACCTAATAAATATTCATCAGATATGATTTGCAAATATTTTCTCTCATTTTGAAGGTTCTCTCTGATAGTATTTGATACATGAAAGTTTTTAATTTAATGAAATACAATGTTTCTTTTTCTTTTCTTTCTTTTCTTTGTTTTTCTGTTTATGTTTGGACATTTTAGCTAAGAGAAACTACTGCCTAATCATAGGCCACTAAGATTTATACTGTTTTCTTCTAAGAGTTCTTATACTTAAAAATTTTACCTCTTTGAGTTTATAGTACTCAGACTTTGAACTGCTTAGATATATATTATTCAACAAATTTAGAAACTCTTTTGCCATTATTTTTTGAAATATTCTATATTCCTTATTTCTCTCTTCTCTTCTTCCAGAACTCTCACTATCCATAAATTAGTATACATCATCTATCACAGGTCTCTAAGGCTGTTTTCTTTTCTAGGTTTTGTTATTATTATTATTCTTTAAACTGATAATCTTAATTGATTTACCTTCCAGTTTGCTATGTCTTTCTTCTATCTGCTCAACTCTGCTTTTGAAATGTCCAGTAAGTTTTTCATTTCAGTTATCCCAATTTTAATTCTAGAATCTGATTTTGTTTTATAATCTTCATGGTTTTATTGATCTTTTAAAATAAATATTATCCTGTTACTTTTCTTAGATTTTTAGACATGGCCCTTCAATTCTTTGAAGATACTCAACACAGGTGAATTTTCATCTTTTTCCAGTAAATTCTAAATTTGGATTGTTTTCAGGAACTGTTTCCATTGACTGCCTTTTCCTCTGTGTATGTACAGCAATTGTTTATTTTTATGTTTCTTTGTTTAAAACTGGACATTTAGTATGATAATTTTGGCAATAAAATATCTTCCCCTTATCCATACTGTTCTTGCTGTTTGCTGTTGTCTATTTAGTGAAATCTCTGAATTATATAAAATCAAAATTTTGTCATGTGTGACCCTGAGATCTCTGTTGAGTTAATTTAGCTAGCAAATAGTAGTACAGAGATTTCCTTAGATACCTAGAACCAGTGAGTCTGTCAGTCTTTGCTGAGGGTCACTGTGCACACTCCGGGACTTGCCTTCAGTTCTGGTCTCAGCAGTTTATGACACCACTTCAGACTTTACTCCCTTCATTTACCCAGCAGAGAGCACTTAAGGCCTTCTCTTTTGTTTCCCTGACACGCACCTTTGTCTGAGTATATGCCTACTTGTGGCATTCAGCATTCCAGTGAACATCCCACAGTCTTTCAATATCTCACACAGATTTATTCTATGACTTTTAATTTTAAGATTTTAGGCTAGCTTAATATTTGCCCTGGCAGTTATCATCTTAATATTTAACATTTGCCTCTGGACTGTGCGTGAAATTCAAGAGTTGCCCCTGATTGCTTCTTTTTTAATTTTAAAACTAAAAAGGAAGAAAAACTATGATACAGAATTTCAAAGCAAAATAATAGGAAATTGACACTGATTAATATATTGCATATTGTTATCTCCAAAGTAGTTGTTCAGATTACAAGATATAGGCATGAAAAAAATGATCAAACAATCTAACAATGAAAGCACAAACTGTTCTTTTTGATGAACTAATAAAAATTAGTAGTACGGTTATCTATCTTGTATATGCATGTATATATATATAAAATTTTTTCCCTTCTTTCTTTTCTTCTTTCCTCTATCCTAGTTGTTCTTTCTTTTTGAGCAGTTTCTTTCCCTTTCACTTTCATAATATCTATTGCATGTTTTGGGTCTTACTTACTCTTTCAGTTTTTCATACTAGGGAGACAATACAATATTTACACATGCAAGTTTGATTTATTTCACTTATGCTTCTGATTGTTTTTGAGAAATGTCTGTATAGAAAGACTGCTTGCCTTAAAAATACTTAATATTTCTGAATTGTATAGGTGAGTATGTGCTCTGAAATTGTAAACTGTTTTTCTTCCAATTTAATCTCTAAGCCTTATTGCACCACTTCAGCCACAGTATTGAATATTAGTAGTAAGAAAAGCCCTTGAGAAAGGAGCAGTTCAACCATTTATTAGTGAATTTGAGATTATCTGAGGAATTTTTGTAGAAGTCTTTTATTTAATTGAAGTTCTCTTCCATATGCAATTTACTGAGGAATTTATATAGAATGATATCAAATTTAGCCAAATGGTGTGAACCTATTAACTTTATTTTCCCACTTAGAATTCATTTGGAATTATCATGAATCAAGTAGATTGATTTTTCAAATATTAAATCAGGGCCAGGAGTTTGGCTCAGCAGTTTAAGCGCCTGCCTGGCAGGTGCGAGACTGTGAGTTCGAACCCTGGTGCCACAAAAAAAAAAAAAAAAAAAAAAAAAAAAAAAAAAAAAAAATTAAATCATTCTTTCTTGTCTGTGATAAACTTCCTAGGGGGTAAAGCATATGTATAAAGAATTTTTGCATCTATATTTTTAAGGTAATCACTCCTTGTATACAATTTTGGTAGGATAATTCAGATATAGTGAATTAAATTTGAAAACATTTTTTCTTTATAATTTTTAAGAGAACTTGTATAGAATTGGCATAATTTTTCCTTAAATATTAGGCATTTAATACTAAAGTGAAGCCATCTGGGCTTGGAATGCTATTTATGGGAAGGTTTTTAATTATTTGAGATCTTTAACTACAGAATTTTTTGGCCATTTATTTCTCTTTAACTAAGATTGGTACTTTGTCACTTTTGATGAGTGCATCTATTTTGTTTAAATTGCTGAAACTCTTCTCCTAAGGTTCTTTAAACTATAAAGGAATCCAAAGGGTTTGTTTCATGTGTGGGTTATAGCTGTCTTTTGGAATTAGAAGTTAAAACTGAGAAGTAATTGAGCACAAGAATACACTATCTATTTTCTTGGCAAGCAATGATTTTATCACAGGATGGAGAGTCTCAGGAAAATCCTATTAAAACTCATGAGAGAATGGGAATTAAAAATGCATGTGATGTCTTAGACTCATTATGAAATGATTTCACAGAAACTCTTAAAAGTGTCTCGGGGACTTCCAAGATTCACCAAACCATAATTTAAAGGTTGTTGGTATAATCCATCTCAGAAATGGCCATTTATGTTTGACGCAGCTGCTTAGACAAAAAATACTGGAAAATTCTGCTTTTAGTCTCCTTCCTCAAAGTCTATCCAATTCACCAACAATCCATAGCCAAAATGCAACTGTCCTCAGTCATTTCACTTGGCCTAAAGTTCAGTATGAGTGGTTGATATGACTAGCATTTCCCTCACCTCCCACCACCACTGGCTGCACATCTATTACGAGTGTATTCACACGTTAAAACATCTCTTTTATTTCTATATCCATCAATCAGTGATCTGACTCCAACAATGATTCCCTGTAGGAAAGCTAGTGTGTGCCTGCACACTGCCTTCTCCAGTATTTTTTCCTCCTTCTTCTGGTGCTTAACTTTCCTCCCTGTCTGAAACACTCAAATATCAGAACAGAGGAAAAAATGACAGATTTCGTAAGGCTGCTTATGACAGTTTCCACAAACATATCTACCTCACTGATTCTAGCCTACTTCCAAACTTTCTGTGTCTCTTAGTTCAAACCACTGGATCCACAGTGACATTGCACTCTAATGCCAGAGGGAGAATTCTTCAGTTCAGACTTCCTTGCAACTGATATTTGACCTTTGGCTCCAACCTGAGAAAAGGCCAGCCTCTTCTCTGGACAAACCAGGTGTTAACCAAACTGTACCTCCATTTTAGAGGTTGGAGTTTAGACATCGACATCTTCCTGTAATTTCTTTACTCTTCACCTTCACCTTAGCAAGAACTAAAATCACAAAAATCCTTTTTCTCATTCTTTAATATTTTATTTTCCTTCTTATTCATATGATCCAATGAAATACCATTTATGAAAGTAATTTTTTATGAATTGGACATTTTAAAGAGATGAAACTAATATTTTCTGCAAGAATGTAATGGTATAGCCAAGAGAATTTAAATACTCTCTGAGGTCGGCCAGCAACATATGGTTTTGTTTAGAAACTGTGTTCATATTGGAGTAGGTCTTTCCACATTCTTTATGCATACAATCCAAAATTTCAAATACAGTTATCTTAATTGTATACTGAAGCTGTGTAACATATTTTGCAATAACTGCAAGGATTCATTACAATGAAACAATGAAACAATTTCATCATAATGTTAATACGAATGATTCTAAGTCAAAAGGTTAGTCCAAAAACAAACAAAAGCACATTTAAAAATAACACTTAAGCCATGTGTGGTGCTGTATGCCTGCATTCTCAGGATTTGAGAGGCTGAAGCAGGAGGATTGCCTGGAGTTTGTGGTCAGCCTAGGCTACATAGTGAATTCAAGGTTAGCATGAACTACATCTGGAGATACTGTTCCAAAAATCCAAAATGAAAACAAACAAATGAAAACACCTATAAGTTTCTTATCTAAATACAGAATTGGTGATTTTAGGCATATATTTATAAAAGGAAAAATAACAATCTGTTAAGATTTTATATTCCAAGTATTCAGCCTCTTTCAGATTATGATAATTGTGTTACATATCTGTCAAAAAGAATCAAGAACAGGATTTGTATATATCAATCTTAAGGTCACATGAAAAGAAATGTTGCATGGATTCTTTGGCTTTGTAACAACTTTAGGTTGGTGTATTTACTTATCTGATGAATTGTATTTTAATTGTTGATTTAAGCA
This sequence comes from Dasyprocta punctata, assembly GCA_004363535.1. NCBI lineage: Eukaryota > Metazoa > Chordata > Mammalia > Rodentia > Dasyproctidae > Dasyprocta > Dasyprocta punctata. Next base: position 131,586 of record RJWM01001707.1, on the reverse strand, counting down.
ACTCTGGTAAATATAAGATTATCTTATTATAAGAAATAGTCAATCATACTTTATATATTAAACAAACCAGTGAATTAGATTCCCTTCATTTGTCTCCATTTAATGGCTCCCAGATTCCACATTTTTGCTCTCCTAAGCGGTTGATATTTTAGTATCCTATTTTTGGGGAACTAGTGTTATATAAAATGAGAGAAACAATATTTGTAAGGTAGAAAGTTATTAAGAGTAACTCAAACATGTGCTGTACACTTGGAAATTTTATGAGTTATTATCACATAGTAAGCATTAATAATTAATAGGTAAAAATTATATTACCTTCCTGAGTTTATTTTCAGATTCTTATAGACAAAAGCATATACATAACAGTGATTTACATCCATGCAACCTATAATTTTGGTTAACATATATTTTGAACACTTTATAACAGAACCTTAAAAATAAAGAACTCTGAGGATATGGCTCCTAAAAAAATATAAGAACCTCTCTGGGAAGCAACATGAGAAGATTTGGTGTGGTTTGTGTTTAAAACTATAATAGTTTCATAATATTCAGTCTGGCCTTTTACAATTGTCTCAACGTTTTCTGCCTCCTGTAACAAATTACCACACATTGCTGCCTCAAAGAACAAGCATTTATACCTCATAGTCCTAGAGCCTGAAAGTCTGAGACCAGGGCAACAACACTGTTGAGATCTTGGTGAGATTCCTATTCCAGGTATCTTCTCAACATAGCTTTTTCTTAGTGTGTATAAGAAAAGGCAAGATTTAGTTTCCTTCTACTTTTTATGAAATCATTAATTCCATCAAGAGGGATGGATCCACATTACCTAACCTAACATCCATTACCTCCAAAGACTCACTCTCCAAATATCATCCTAACAGGGACATACATTCCAACATCAATTCTGAGAGGACACAAACATTCGCTCCACTGCCACAGTGAATGTGGTAACTAATTATTATAATAAAATTGGCACTGTCAAGTTGCTAACCCCCAAGAATTGCTATGTGTTCCTTTATATCAAAAATAATTCATTAATGAGAGTATCACAATTTCTCACTAGAACTTGAACTAAATGGAAAATTAAGTTCTGTCATTCCCACCTTCCATGTCAGTTTTTAATTTCTCTGAACTGTGTATAATGAACCAGTTAAGAAAATCAAAGCTAGATTTAGGGTGGATATTATACTTAAACAATCATTTGATGCCATCCATAAACTTCGGTTTTCAAAATGATTCAATATTAATAGCATATCTTGGTAATCATGTAGATAGTATTATAACACTTTTAAGTGATTTAAAACAACTTTATGATAATTTAATACATCATTTATAACACCACTATAAGTCAGTCTAATATTGAACTTCTTTACCAACAAAGGTTCCAGTTGATTTTTATATAAAACACAAACAAAAGGCTACTTTTGTATAATCCCTTATATTTTTGTTAACTTTTCATTAATAAAATGTATTATTTCTTGGGCTGTATCACATACTAAGCATTTTCCATTTATTATTTTTAATTGATTCAGCAGCCTTAAGTGTGAGGTCTATCATTGCTCCCTGGTTATAGATGTGGTTTAGAACAACAAAGTTACTTGCCTAAAAGCAAACCCATGAGTCTCTGAAATGAACCTAAAGCACTAAGGCACACAGCACGTTAGTATGGTGCTCAATGATGACATAGTTTAGAAAGACTTTGAATACTAATTCATATTCATTTATTTTCAAAGTCATGAGTTTCTACAATTTATAAACATATTGGTTATTTTCCTATTACTGGGATAAAGCACCCATCACCTAACTACAACCTGAAGGAGGGGAGGTTTATGGTCCTAGGTTCTAGGTTCCATGTGCAGTAGACTGGATCCAAGGCAGAAACAGGTATAATAAAAGCTTCCCAACTTATGGGAGCCAGGAAACAAACAAAAAGAAGAGAGGACCCAAGAATGAAACAGGAAAATTCACCCTTCCGGGTCACACCCCTGAACAACTGACCCCTTCCAACCAGGCCCCACCTCCTAACAACACTTTTAGCCATGAGCTCACTAATGGATTAATCCACCGATGACTATAGCACCTTCCTGCTCCAATCATCTTCCAAAAGCCTCCCCTTCTGAACACATGAGACTCTTCAGGGACATTTAAATCTAAACCACACAGTAAATATATACAGTTACATGCAAATAATGTAAAATTAATCCAAATAAACTAACATAATGTAAATGTTTGTAAAGTGAGGAATGCATGAAATAAATGGTCATAAAATTGTATTCAGTGGCAGTCTCTATTTTTCTGAGCAATAGAGCAGTAAAAGTATACCAAGCCTGAAAATTTTCTTCATTAAGAAATAATATTTGAAGAGATAGGTGTATCTATCCTGATTTGAATATTGCACAATATGTACATGTATCAAAATAGCATGTGGTACCCCATTTCTATGCACATTTTTATATAAAGCTAAAAATACAAAGTTTTAAAACAAAATGTAAAACTTAAAGAAAAATACTGAGGTAGAAAGATTGATCCTTAAAACATGAAGGAAATGACTATTTGCTGTATAAATAAATCAATCACTGTTTTTCAAACTTGTGACCTTTCAAATAGTCTTTTTTCTCAAATCAGTGTATGTGAAAATAAAATTAATGCTTAGTATAGGTAGTTAATTTATTTTATTTTAATGTATATATGATTATTAGTTTTGAAGATGGAAAAGATAAAGATAAAATAATTGGTTCAAATTTTTCTTTTTTCTCCTTTCCTCTTTTTATTAGTATGTTTGTAATATATGAAGAATTGGTACACGCATGTATCACATCTGAGAAAGGGAATGGGAAGAAAAAAAAAAGATGAAATATATTCTTTCAAATGTGGATTTTGATTTCTGAGGGAAAGTAGTTGTTGATCATTAGTTAAACAAATCACTGTAAAAACTGCTTTGTCCTTTAGGAAAGTGGCACGTTATTGCTATAAATTTAATTTAAATTGCTTTTACAACAAATTTCAGACCATTCTTCAGATTTATTTTTCTGTAATGATTTGGTGAAATAACACCTGATTTTTGCATTGAAATCTAAGTTTTGACTTCAAAAATAGAAAACACTTAACCTTACTATGGTTGAGAGTATAGCTCAGTGGTAGAACCCTTGTCTTGGACACAGGAGGTCCCAGGTTTGATGCCCAGCACACACTGAAAAAAATAAATGAATGAATAAATAATTAGATTCACTGTGTAATACTTAAGGAATGTGTAACTTATATCTATTTTAAATGCAAGAGAAAAACACAGTTAAACAGAACATCTTTGGTTAACTGCCTATGCCTTTGACGCAGTTAAGATGAACTTTGTAAACATGTAAAATGAAAGCAGAAACAAGCACATGGTTTCAGGGCATGGGTTAACAGAGCAGTCTGTCAGTGTACAAAACTCTGTGCCTCTCAGTGGTGTGGCTTTCCTGGATGTGTGTGGTGACACCGAAGTGGTGTTAGTTTCAAATCAAAGTCGCATGTACAGTCACTACCACTGCTGTGATTGTTTGACTTTTCCAAACTGTTAACAGTCACTTTTTTATGTTGCTTATAAAAATGGTAATTGAGCATGTTTATTCAGCCAGTCCGTCTCAAGGTTGACTGACAAAGATTGCAGAGAATTTATTTACTCTAAATCCGTATTTCCTAACTTAAGATGTGGTCAGAATCTTAAAGAAGCTATATAGCTTGCAAACAGGCATCTTGTAATACCTTAGGGCCCATTTGTAGGCAATAAGTCTAAATTCTAAGACAAAATTGCACATTTCCAAATCACGGAACAGCATGGCGGGAGCTTGCAACATTTTCCCTTTGAAGAAATCTGAGCTGACCGACAAGATAAGAAGGTGAATGTATCCTTGCTGCTCCCAGGAAACACAAGCGGTGGTGGTTGAGAGCACAATTCTGATCCTGTCTGCCTGTGCTCACGCACCGCTCTGCCCAGGACTGACTACAAAATTAGGGAGGCCTCTTCAAACTTGGGTGCCTCAGACTCCTCACGTGAAATGCAGAAAAAATTAATATATGCTTTAAAGGGCTTGTGGTGAAGACTGAGTTAATACATGAAGTATTTTGACCAGAACCTAACATAGTAAACACTATGCAAGTATAAGCTATTTTAAACAACTGATATCTCCTCCCATTTTCACTGTGGCAGAAATAAAAAGAAAATAATGATATATTCCACCCGGAGAGTTATATGTTTAAGAAAGCAGTCTTCAAGGTTATGCTCTGAGGAATTGCTATAATTATCTCTCTTCTACAGGGAAAAAGACTGCCTGTGCATAAATTCTAATTGGTCATGTAAAAGCTGTATTATCTTGGGAAAGGTACTTAACCACTGTGCATCTCAGTTTTCTCATTCGTGAAATACAGATAACACATCTCTCAAGATTGCTGCAAGGATCAAATGTATAAACACCTCTTAAGTGCTTAGGACATTATATGACTTGCAATAAATACTTTAAATGTTAACTATTTATTTAGACAAAGAGAATGAAGGCAAAAAGGATTGGTAATGGCACTAAGAGGGAAGAAGTTGCGAGGTAAGCATTAGTGATGGCATAAAAAATTTTGTGGAAGATAATATCCATTTTCAGAAAGAAGGACAAGACAGTGATGAGTGATGGTCAGGAGTCTGAATTTTAAAAGTTCAACTGGAAATAAAAGTTTTTTGACTGGTAAGATTTAAAATTTTTCATAACACTTAATTCAGTTATTTTCCAGATTTTTCTAAAATTCACTTTTAACTATGCTTTGTATTTCTGCACCACATACACATAAAGCTATAGATATTTCTATGATGTTTTCGACATATCTAATACTTGAAAGAATAGAAATAATAGAAGCACATAATAAGAGTGGAGCATAAAATAAAAAGGTGAGTAATCTGATACTCACTAGGATAGTTCCAGAACAGCAATGTCATCTCGCCACATCTGAGATATATACTTCTACATAAACAGACGTCTTCGAATAAAATATAAAATCCTATCTAGCTCCATCACACACAGTCACACTAACTTATGCTTTCCTACATATAGATCAATTAAATCAAGTAGTCAGATCAAATATATTGTATTTTCTATTTTAGAAATGTGGTCATATCCTAAAACCTGGGAGAGGTGAATGATACTTATTCAACAAAATAATTTAAAACAAGTTACTTTCTAAGGATAATGACATTGGTAAGTAACCATAGGTAAAGTGTTTCCTGAATTACTTATTAGATCCCAAAGAACACCACCAAGTATTTATTTAAACAAAACTCCTTCCAGAAAAAAAAACTTTTAAAACAATTATAATCATGTAATCAGGTAATTAGGCACTTTCATTTAGACCTTTGCTACTCAAAGAGTTGTTTATGACCTAGAAGCTTTTTAGAAATGCAAAATATCGGGCTTCACTCCAAAGTTAATGAATCATAATATACACCCTGACCAAACCTAGGGGTGATTCTTATGTATATTTACATTGAGGGCATTTACCTAAAACAGTGATTTTTCAATATGTACTTCAATTAAATTTCATAAGATATATAAAGTTTGATAAAACCCAAGATTTACCATTGGCGAGTTTATTTAACTAGGTGAACAAGGGAGTAGGATGCTATCATCAATTTTTTTTAATTTATTAGGTAATTCTTTATTGCACAACCATTGAGACCAACTGGTCTAAGCAAGCAAAGTGGGTAATTTTAAAAACTAAATAAATTGTTCAAAATAAAGTTCTTGTCATAAAAAAAAAATCAGGACAGTAAGACGTTGATTTTTTTTTTAAAGTTAAAAAGGATAATTTTTTACATCATCCAGAGCACAACTCCTTTCCACCACTTAATGCTATGGACTGACATTTAGGGAATCATAAAAGAACAAGGACAATGGATCTGAAATACCAAGAAAATATTTAATACATGAATCAAGATGAGTCCCTATGAGCCAATGAGAAAATCTGATAGAGATAGGATGTGAAAACATTTCACCATTTCAGAGACAGAGAACATGAAATTACTAAAACCTTGATAAGAAAAAAAAATAGAACCAGATATAAATCCCATTGAAATGAATACCAAAAACATAAGAGAACTGGCCAAAACTGAAAAAAAAAAATAGTTACGATTTGTGTCTAGATACCACCCCATAGCCTCATACAGTCATGGGGGACAGGCTTTACATAGGTGACTGAATCTAGAGTTTGTGATTGATTCATGGTTCAGCACTAGGATTACTGGTATGAGTGGTACACCCACTCTTGGGCAGGTATGCGATGTAAGGGACAGAAAGACTTCTGTCTCTCTCTTGTTGCTTTTGGAATCTTCCTCAGTCATTATCGGGCAACCCTGAAGTGAGTCCACAATTTTCTGCGAGGGGTTTCAGCTCACAGTGAAAATAAAGAGCAAGAGACAAAATGGCAATGCAACAGGCATCTGGGATGCCAGATGTGCACTGGGAACAAAAGGCCATGAGGAAGCCAGAGCCTTGGTATTTACTGATCACTTTCACAGTGAGGAAAACGGTGGGAGGATTACAGCTGGATGTGCTAGATACGTGGCTAGGCAGGCAAAGCTTATAATAAAAGAAACAAAGCATTCTTGGAAAAGGAACAGAACAGCCAGATTCAGGTTGTGGCTAACAATTCTGGGAAGAAACATTCTCTGGAGGCCTTGTCAGAGACGCTATCTCCTATGTTAGCACCATAGTCTCATGGCCCACTGCTCTGGGCTCAGCTGTGGCCATTGGTGAAGAGCAATGCTAGCTCAACACACTACCTGCTTGCTTCCATGAAGACACGGACATAGCCTTGGCCAGACTCACTGTTCAAACAGAAAGGCAATTTAGGTATATCACCTCTCCACAGCCTGCACTGCTCACAAATAAGCACTATCACACTTGGTCTAGGGAAGGATGATGTGGTTGTCTTCCACAGCCATGAACAACTGCCTCTCTGTCATGTGCCACCCTGCCTTGCAGTCAGTGGGTTACAGATCAAAACCTCTACAGACTGTGAGCTAAATGAAATTTTCCTCCTTTACCTTTGGGTGTCGGGTATTTTGTCTCAGTAATGAGAAAAGTAACTAAGATAGGAACTGAAATGTTCACAAATGAGTCATAGATGTACTTTCTATTTACTTTCCAGCCTTCACAATATATTCTTTATTACTAGATTTTGAGTCCCGCTGGTATGTTCTCTACTGCTTATACAAAATTTAAACCAAACACAACTGTAATTATGTCAGAATTTGACAACCAAACTATAGAAGTAGTTGTACCCATTTGGAACAGAGAAGGTAGTGGAAAGCAAGAAAACTCAATCTGTGTTGTATTAGTCACATTCCTGTCTATGGACAAAATATTCCACACTTGTTGCATATGGTAGCATTTTCCATCCTTTTATATTCAGTCAATGTGTTTACTAATGGATAAGGCAGTCATCTTGGGTTTTGTTTCTGTTATGGTCTGCCAGTCTGTGTCTTTTTATAAGAGAGTTAAAGCCATTAAAATTGAGAATTATTGTAGAGGCATTTACTGAATCCTGTTTTAATGCAACAGTAATAAAAACAGGGATTTTCACAGAACTAGGAGCAACAACCCTAAAATTTAGATGGAACTAGGAGAGATACAGAATAGCCAAAGCAATTCTGAGTATCAAGAACAAAACAGGAGGCCTCACAATTCTTGAAAAGATATAAAACTTAAAATTCTTACTGTTTTATGCTGCAAAGCTATAGTGATAAAAATTAACATGGTACTGCCACAAAAACAAACATTTTGATCAATAGCACATAGCTGAGGATGTGGGAAAAACCCCAGGTGTATTCATCCATCTAATCTTTGACAGAGGAGCTAGAAAAATATGCAAGATTTTAAAAAGCCTCTTTAACAACTGCTGATGGAAAAAGTGGTTATCCACATGTAGAACAAGGAATATAGACTCGTATCCCTTACCCAATATGAAAATGTAATCAAAATGGTCAAAGACAGATACTAAAACACAAACACTGAATCTGCTGGAAAATACCATAGCTAAAATTCTTGAAAGCATAGGAGTAACAAAGGACTTTCTGAAAAGAACACTTATTGTACAGGAAATATTACCATAAAACAAGAAATGAAATTATTGTGTAACAGAAGGATCGCTGGAAACCCAAGATACAAAACGCATTTCAAAATTAAAGTGGTTAAAGCATTTTTTCTAAGATAACCCTAATTATATTTGTGGAAAACCTATGTAAGTTTTAAGAGAATTATTCAGGTGAAATGGCTCTAGCTTAGACAAAAAAGGAAAGAGACTTTTGGATCTCAAAAATTTGTGGTGCGGAGACTGACCCATAAGTATATAAGGAGCATATCCACGCACCTTGAGGATGGAAACAAGAACCACAGAGAATAATTTCTGCAGAGCAGCACTGTGGTGTAATTATCTAAAGCCTAAAGGACCAAAATGGACCCAGATGAATTCACAACTGTGACCTTCCAGTAACTCTGTGTACCTCCAATTATTCCATCTCCACTTGGAAGGCATGTGGTAATTATCTGATGTCCGCTCTCTTGTTTTATGCCATGTGTGTTAATAACTGAAGGTCCCAAGCCTTCAATCTGGCAAAACCAACAGACCAATAACGGAGTTTACCCCCAAAAGCCTCACCTTTACCTGGATTTAATTTAATTGACAAAACCCTGAATTGTGAGCCGAAGATCAATTTCATAGTGAGATAAGGAGTTTTCAGGTATTGAATGAGAATGAGTATACTTTACACGTGGAAAGAATGTAACTGACTGGTGGCTCGGAGGCACTCCGTGGCGGTTTCAAAACATGACCCAAAAATGCTTTGACATCTCTCTCATCAAGGAGTGGTACAGATGATGTTTATTTGCATCCAGGTTCTTTGACTAATAGCAAAAGGTTAAATGATTTTGTGCTAGTTTCTGGGAATAGGGCTGAAACTGTAAGGGTTCCCATGTCCTGTCTTTTAAGATAATACCTATGGAACTTAGCCATGATGTTGAAACGGGAAACTCAAGCAACCCATGACTTGAAACAGACCCACGAAGAAGAAAACCAAGCCCTCAGCCATCAACCAATGCCAATTGGGCAGCTCTGTGAGAGATCTGCTTTGTAAGTAGATCCTGTAGTCTATTGTTTCATGGAACAACATTTTTAGATGGCTTTTTATAGTCAATTGATAAGTGATATAAATTTACTCTGCAAACTAAAAGAAGTGAAATTCACACCTGTAAATTTTAACCCTTGTACCATTCATCATTCTTACATCCAAGTGATATCTAAGTATTTCTCTGCTAAGTGACATGCTCTTCTAATTCATATGTGTTGCAATAAATTATTTCCACCAGTCCTGGATAATAGTTTAGAAGAGAGCTCTATAATTTGAACACTAGTTAGACCATAATTTAAAATTTCACAACAATGAAACTTCACAGAAGGTGACCATGTTAGAATTCACTAGAAAAACAGAACCAGTAAGAGATATACATCTATAATTTTTCTGTAATTTTTATAAGGTTTTGGCTCTTGTGATTACAGAGGTTGGAAATACCCCAGTTGGAATTTGAAAGTGAGAATCAAGAACAGGTCATGTTCCATTCTGAAGGCCCTCAGGCAGGAGAATTCCCTCTTACTGGATTGGGCTCAGTTTTGTTCTATTTAAGCTTGTAATTGATTGGATGAGGCTCAGGCACTTTAGGAAAGAAAATCTCCTTTACAGAGTCTATCAATTAAGATGTTAACCTTATCCCAAAACTCCTGCACATAAGCACCAAGAATAAGGTTTAATCAGATATGTGGGACGTAATGATCCAATGAAGGTGTCATATAAATAATCCTGGTAAGTAGTTACCAATGCATTGTATGTAAGTTATACAGCATGATGTTTTAATAAATATATAATGATGTGATTATTGCAGTCAAGTACATTAAAATATCCAGCATCATATATTCTCAAGTTTTAGAATAAATGGACAGCTTATCAAATATACTAAAGGGAGTGTTTGCTTCTCTCCCCAACAGTCATTCCTTGGATTCTGTCATCATACATATGCTATTTCCTGACCCACCTAACCTTGAAGTAAAGAATTTCATTTTTTCTCACCATAGGAGAAATATTACTGCTTAACTTAATTTCTATGTGCTTCTTACTTTTCAGTCTGTCTTTGAAAGCCCCTAATCATTATAGGTTTACATTACTTCTTTCTGCTGGAAGTCCTTCATTGAATGCCCCACTGTTTCGTAATTATACAGCACATGCAAAGTGTGACTTGATCTTACAACTGGATACACACAAAACTTTTTTCACATGAAAACACGATGGGTTAATGGCAACTTTTCAGCCATCTCTAACTTGGAAAAATTACTTCAGACAAACCTAACATCAACTGTGCAAGTCTCTTCTGCAGATTCTTGCCTTTAAATAATTTGATGAAGCGATTGTCAGTTGTTAAAAGCAGTTGATCATTACCAATTAATATTTTCAATGACACTAGAATTATTTGAACACCATATGTCCTTATGGAGTGCTTATTACAAGTAGTTGTCATTTAAAGGGCAAGAATGTAGATGTCCCAAAGAATTTTGGGTGCAGTCTAAGTGAAACTACAGTTGTTACATCTCACTTCCAAATTTGAAAAGATTGCTTTGCATTTTTAGAATTGAAAAGCACACTCTAACTTTCATTATGTACAGAAATTATAGGGTAGCATTAAGAAAGTATACATTCTGTATTAATACAGGCATTCAGTCATTTGGATGCCTGTGTAAAACCATTTAAATTAGCATAGAAACTCTTACATAGATTCTTTGCTTCTTTCCCACTAGTTTATCTCTATTATATTTAAATTTAGATGTTATCAGTGAATTGAAACTGACTCCTGGGTCTGTCACTTATTTATTATGTGACCCTCCACAAATTACCTCCCAAAAACTCAAGTTTTCTCAGTTCTATAATGAAGATAATTATAGTTCCCACCAGGTAGAATGGCAGTAAGAATTAAACAAGTGAGATATCTGAAATGTTAGCAGAGTGCCTAGGACACCATTATACTTCTAATAAGTGTTATCTATAATTGCTTGCAGTGTAATTTAATTAGTATTTTTCTGAAATAAATAAGGAGAAAATATCCTTGTCTGCATTCCTCGGGAGAATGTTAATCCTTTTTAAGAAAGTCGTAGAGTCACTCAGAGAGATCTTGGGCTCTCGTGACCATCCAACTCTAATACAAGTTGATGTTTTCAAATAAAAATGAGGATAAATTCTTAAATTGGTTTATGTATTCTTCCCTTGTTAAATAATACATTTCACATTTACTTTATTTTTTCCATCAACTTTTTATTACTTTTTTAATTTTAAAGAGATAAAACAATAAGAACAATGATAAAGAATTCCAAAACAAGTTAATAGGGGATTAACAATGGTTAATATATTGTGCATTGTTATCTTCAAAGTAGTTCCTCGATTACAAGATACAGGCATGAAAAATTGGTTGTTTTCAATGAACCAATAGAAATCAGTAGTATAATTGTCTTAAGTATCCTTTTTTTTTTTTTTTTTTTTTTCCGGCACTGGGGATTGAACTCACAACCTCGCGCTTGCCAGGGCAGGCGCTTAAGCCGCTGAGCTAAACTCCCCAGCCCTGGTTTTTTGAGGCAGGGTCTCACTATGTAGCTCAGGCTGGCCTTGCGCTCGCGTTGTGGCCCAAGCCGGTCTCAAACTCACAACGCTCCCCCTACCTCAGCCTCCCGAGTGCTGGGATTAAAGGCGTGCACCACCACGCCCGGCTTGTCTTAAGTATCTTGTATATATATATTTTTTTCTTTTCCTTTCCTTCTTTTCCCCCTTCCGCATTCCAGCTGTTCTAAGCAGTTCCTTCCCCTTTCATATTATCTAATGTACACACCAAATTTTATTCTTTCAGTTTCTTACACTAGGGGGACAATACGGTATTTACACATGGGAGTTCGATTTATTTCACTTAAGAGGATGGTCTCAATTTACATCCATTTACCTATGAAAGGCTCGAGTTCATCCTTCTTCATAACCAATAGTACTCCATTATATAAAAATACCATACCTTTTTTATCCATTCCTCAGTTGATGAGCATTTGGGTTGTTTCCAAGATTTGACTATTACAAATCGTGCTGCTATAAACATCAGGGTGCACATGTATCACCCTGTTATGATGTTTTTAATTCTTTCAGGAAAATACCCAGTAGTGGAATAACTGAATTGAATGGGACTTCTAATCCTAATTTCTTGAGGACTCCTCCACACTGATTTCACAGTGGGGCACCAGTGTACACTCCCACCAACAGTGGAGAAGGGTTCTCTTCTCCACATGGCACCTCCAGTGTTTGTTATTTGTTGATATCTTGATAATACCTATTATTTCTGCAGTGAGATGGACTCTCAGTGATGTTTTAATTTGCATTTCTTGAATGACCACTGACAGTGAATTTTTATATATATATATTTATTTGCCATTTGTATTTCTTCAACTGAGAAGTGCATATTCATCACAGATGACCATTTTTGGACTGGGGTTTTGAATTTGGGGTACATTTACTTTATTTTTTACATTTTTCCCTATAGTTTCTGACTCTTCCTACATGGAAATCTTGGAAGTTTTTCTTCCTCTTTGTTCCTATTCTTCATCTCTTTCATTCCTATTTAAGACTCTTTAGCAGGTGGATAACTATTCACATGTACTGAGTGCAGTTTCTCTCCATCAATGCATTTCACCATTACATATTTAGAAAGAGAAGCACAACATCATTATCAAGGCTACACAATGAAACAAAAAAAGATTGCTCTGAAGTAAAGCATTATTAACATCCCCCTCTAAAACAGATAATTATACATAGGGTATACATGTTTTCTCATTGCATGACAAATTTTTACAATTCAATCACTGCTATGAAACATGGAGTTAAAAATCAGATAATACTTACTACTATTAGGATACTCACATCACACACACACACTCAAAGAAGTTTTTTTAAGATCCTAATCAGACCACATATTTTCAGATTTGACCCAATAGAAACTGAAACAGTCCAAATACATCAACAAAGTATGTTTTGAGAAATGTTTTTAAGTAGATCTGAATCAGGAGTTAGCAAATTCCATTTTCATCCAATAATTTGATTTGTGATTATTATTGAGTTCTTACCTATTATAAAATGTGAAAATTTATTTTAAAATACTGTGGAGAAAGAGACTTTGCATACTTTGTTCCTTCAAGCTGGAGAAGGCAATGAAATATTTGCTGAAGCATGCGGAGATCACACACAGTACATATTTTTTTCCCTGAATGACACTAAAGAAATGGGATTTTTAATAAAGACTCAGGACAGAAAAATTATCATATTAACGCTAATGTAATTCCTCTCCATCAACACGATCACACAAGCATTTTCAAAGAAAATTTGACCTCAGATCCACCTTGCCAAATAGAGAACAAGACAGCCTGTGTCGGCGTCACTCGGGCCCAGTGGGGCCTTGCTGTGTATCAGGGATTTCATCTGCCTGCCAAACGTTCCCTCCTAAGAAAAAGGGGTGGGGCTGAGCAGGCAGCAGGACAGGACTCAATTAGGTGTTGATCAGGAACCCTTTTATGTTGATGCTTAATACCTGCTGGAACTGTAATAAATACCTGAGGTGGAGAGAAAAGCATCACTTTTAATTTCCATGACTACCTGATTTTTTAAGGACTTACAGGCAAAGCACAATTATCTGGTACTTTAAATTTCATTGTAGAATTCAAGACAGATTTCCTTTGTATGCTCTACAGTATTAAAATGTAGCTGGATTCAATTAGTTTTGCCAGCGTTCTAAAGTTAAAGGAGTAAAATGAGCTCTGAACAAGCAAACCAATAAGCTTGTTAGCTCTGACCAGAGCTTTGCAAATAGATTAGCATCACTATACACTGCTTAAACTGGAAATGGAAATGTTGTCCAGAAACCAATGAGCTCTGTTTGTGGGTCATTGTGACATATCAATGCAAGAGAAATATTATCTTATATTTATGCCTTACAATTCCTGACCCCTATGGTCCCAGCTTCTTCCGTTTTTTTTTTTTTTTTGAGAATCTTTAAAGAGACAATGTTAGTGATTTTTACTCCCCAGATACTAGTCATAACACAACAGTTTTGAAAAAAACCTATTTTTCAAAAGGCAATTTGAGATGTTCATGTCTTATGGACATGCAGGTCAGGGATATAGCTCAGTGACACACCACCTGCCTGGCAAGTGCAAGTTCCTGACTTATTAAAATAGAAGGAGAAAAATTAATAGTCAATATTAGAACATAAATTTAGATGGTAGTCAAAAACCCCAATGAATCACTCTCCTCATAACCTATTTCTATATTACTATAGGAGTCCTATAAAACAGTTTCCACTACTCCTATTAACTTGACTTATAAAGGCTCTTTCCCTCCCAATAATCTATCCAATAATAATAAATTATTATTATTCATCATCAACTTTGTTGGACTGAACAATTAGAAATTCATATACTACTGGATGTGTGTAGAAATAAGGGGAGTTTCTCAATTATGATGAGATCTTTTGGTATTCAAAGTAACCATGTCTGTAGGTAATATACAAGATAGTTGTGTGTATAAAGAATTCAACTTCATACTTGAATTCCATGTGTCAATTCTTCAAAGCAGCCAACGAACAATGTAACTTAACATTGATACAGCACTGTATACTGGCTATTGTACTTAGATTTTTTTCCACAAAAGATTGCTACATACACCTAACTACAATCATTTCAATCAATTCTACTATATGCAAAATTTATTCTCATTTTGCAAATGTGAAAATTATGACTTGGAAAGGTTCATTTAGACTATGCTAGAATACAAAGATAGCAGTAGAAAAATCAGTATCCAAATGAATTCTTACCTAACTAACTATAAGGTAAAATTTCTTTCCATTATTCTTTGTTAGTTCAACCAGTGTTTATAAAACAAAATCAGGCATTACGTTAAGTGTGCTATATATATAAATGAACATACAAATTAGTTCTCTACACTTCATGCTATAGATAGTAATACTATTTGATATGGTAAGAGAAGTTCTGAAAATATATATAACATTAATTATAGCCTTTGACAGAGTCTGGGTAACTTTATTTAAAGGAAACATATCAAAAAGAAACTATGAAACATAATATGAAAAATGAATATGCGAACATCTACATGGCAAATGGTGGGCAAAATAGTTTTGCGTGTAAAATCACATGGGGAATGAAAATTTCTTATTCTCCATTTATTTCATTTCTTTTCTTTCCATGTAATAGAATTCAAAGGAGTTGCATGTAAATAAGCTTTGACTAAGTGTAAAAGTCACTTTCCATCATTAGGACAAAACACCAACACGTGAGATTTAAAGGAGAAAAAAAATAACTTGGCTTAGGGTTTCAGAAGATTCAGTCCATAGTCAGTAGCCTCCAAAGCAGAAATGCCATGCTAGAAAGGCATGATGGAGGAAAACTTCTCATCCCATGGCATCCACGAAACAGAGAGACAGAAGAAGGGCCCCATAAAATAATTCACCCTTCCAGATCACACTCCCAGTGACCTGCCTCCTCTGGCCAAGCCCCACCTCTGTATATCACATTCAGTTATACATTCATCAGCAAGTTAATCTGTTGATGATTATAGATCCTCTATCATTCTATTACCTTCCCAAAGCTCCAACTTTGAACATAAGAGAATTTGGGGGGATACTTTAGATCTAAAGCATAACTCAAGTGAACAAGGAATGAGAGTACACATTAGGCAATGCTGTGCAAGAGTTGGCTTATGAAGGCTTGTAAGGAGTGATTGCTAGATTTTAAAGAATTTTTATGGGCTGATTGTCAAATATAAGCATAATTTCACCACTTATACCATTTGTATCACAGAAATAAGAACCATCAAGTGCTAAAAATCAAGACTTAGTTTTTTTTGGTTGATTGTCTGAAGTCAAAATATTATTGCATATTATTGAGTTAATAATGCAGACTAAATATAAAACTGTTTGTCTTCATTGACCTTTCTATTGAGAATAGGGCAAAATATTGAGGAAGTAGCTTCACAGTATTCTAGTATCTGATTCAGTGTAGAAGTTACTCATGATATTGATCAATAAGTGAAGGTCTAGCATAGATTGTTATAGTTTCCATTTTGCTTTTTTTTAATTTAAGAGAAATATAAATCAGCATCATGTTGAAACAGGTTTTTAAGCATTTATAAAATACTACTGACCTAGGGGATGGTGAGAAGAAGGAACTGAGCAAAGGAGGATGTGTGTAGGAACATAAACAACAGAACCTTCTAGTAGTCCTGACAAGGACACCTATATTGAAACAAAATTCTATAAAGGCTGGGCCACAGTATTTTGGAACACATAATTTACAGAATCTTGGACTATTACTAAAAGTAATACAAGCAGATTAAACCTAGGTGAGTTATTGGATTAAATGGACTAAATGCATAGACACTACCTTCCTCCAAGCTCATGTGGTCAGTTCCGGGATATTCTACTAACTTTCTTCTTTCTCAGAGATCTTTCTGACTGATAGTGTTCCCTGAAATGTTCCATCTAGGTCTCACATTATAGGTCCAACACAACAAGGATGTTTCATATGCATTTCTGCCAATTTCTTGCTGGCTGGGTGTTTTATGTGAATTTAATCTAGGTTGTTAACTACAAATTTATTGCCTCACATTATTTTTGGTAAGCCTAACAAGTAATATATAATACCATAGCCAATTCAAACAGAAAATCTCATTAGAACAATCAACCATATATTATCCCACAAATTCCTTCATGATGTAAGTTCAATTGCATTCCCTCCTTCCTCCTCAATTCTTAAGGTAAAACCCTAACCTCTAGGGCACTTCACAAAGTGCTTTTATTGGAAATAGGACCTTTTAAGAAATAACTAAGACTGTTGTATGTGTAAGGTAATATCATCAGAGAACAGAGGTACTTCTCAATCTAAATGCTTATTATTTAAATTTCTTACCTAACTACTCTAACTAGAACTTCCCATAGTAGTACGGTATGTTGAATACAATTGGCAAGAGTGAGCATCCTTGTTCCTTAGAAAATTCTCAGACTTTCAGTATTTCTATGATATTACCTTTGTCTTAGTTACTTTTCATTCATTTCTGAGACAGAACACCTGATGCCCAAAATTAGGGAAGGAAAGGTTTAATTCTTACAGTTCTTGGAAGTTTCAGTCCATGCTCAGTCGACTTCAAGACAGTGTGGTGTGGTAGGGTTGCCATTCATGGCCATCTCAACAGCAAGGTGAACTGGCAAGAGAAAGAATCATGCCTCGTTCTTGCCCTTACACTGTATGTCAGCTCCACCCGTGGGTGGGTGCAGCACTCTCATCATCAATCCCAGAGCTAGACAACAAACCAATTGTGAACACCAAACTCAACCACATCCATGTCATGATTACATGAGACTTGGAGGGGTCACAGGACCATAAACCATAACACCTATGAATTTTCCATATAAGGTTTATATAATGTTCAGCTACATACTTTCTATTATCCGTTCCATCAGTATTTTTATCACAAAAGAGTGGGGAATTTTATCAAATAATTTTCTACAGTAAGATAATCATGCAGTTTTTGTTCTTCCTTTTGTTAATGTGATATATCACAATGTATTATGTCAAATGAAATGGGAACCTTAAAACAAAGGAAAAAAATATGTCTTTTCTCACTAGAGTGAGTGATTAGTTCTAACTAGTATGGGCATAATTTCCCAAACATAAAGATAATTGCCTAGAAAATATGACCCAATCTTATGTAGAAACCAGAATGTTATTTTGTTGTCATAATGAGAGCAGTCAAGGAAATTTTCCTCTCCTTATAACAATTACAAAATACATGCACATTATTTTTATCTAAACGTTAGCATGTGATATGTAATCATTTTGCCCTTAAGTATGTTATCACATGTATAAGATCCTGAAAGAAAACCTCGCTTCTGCAATTAGCCTCTTACCTAGATCTACCTTGCAGAAAGATACAAACAAAAGTCTGTTGGCATCCTCTCCACCTCTTAAATTGTATTTAGAGAACATCTTCAGCTAAACAACAATGAGCATGTGTACCTAAGTGATGGGTTTTCTTGGTTAATTTTGGATAATCTTAAATGTAAGAATATATTCCCTATTTTCTTTATGTAGTTTCTGTCACACAGTAGGTATTTAGAGTGCAGCAGAAAGTGTTTACATCCTATTTACAGAGCTTTTTCCAAAATTGTTTTTTATTTTCTTGAGCACTCATGTTAATAGCTGTGATTCATCTTCAGACAAAATCAGATAAACATAGAAATGTATAGCTTCACAGGTAAAATCATTATTTTCTTCTTACATGTGAACTAATTAAAATAGTGAGTTTGACCCTTAAATACAGAAAAGTACATTGCATGTACAAAATCAGAAATGTTGACCTAAAGGAAAGAACAAACACATTATATTAACTGTAGAGTGTGTTTAAGTAAATTCATTTTGGCTACACATACTGTGTTCAAGTTCAGATAGATTCAACTTAGCTTTTTAAGAGCAATTTCAAAACCTCCCTAAAGCCATTTTCAACTATTTCAAGATTAAAAGAAAATAAAGAGAACTTAAATTAGGAAAACTGATTGGATTATGACACTTTTGGGAGAGTTAAGAGTCATATCCAGTCAAACAGTGCAGATAAAATAAAAAAAAAATCAAACATGAAGATACTAAATTATTTAGCAATAATTTACATAGTTTTGCATTAATAAGATGAGACAATTTAGTGAAGAAAGGATGTGCATATATTTACTTAAAGATAACAGATATTTAAAATATTTTAATGACTTTGTATCTTTGAAGGGTTTGTGATAAGGCTGACATAAATCTAAATCAGTAGAATTTTGGTTTCTAATCACTTTGCATTTATAAATATCAGATGCATAAATAATTATCATGCTTAAATATAGACTAGTGTTCAAAATAACTTTTCAAATTTGCACTGTTCCATTCAATCTCCTACTAAAATTCAAACCCTGTCCTCAGTTGGACATCAGAATGTTGGCCCAAATTATTTAATATTCTGAATCAGTCACTCAAAGTTTATTTTTTCTAAAAACAAATTTTATAAATAGCTTAACTTAAATTAGTCCATTAAATTCACACCATCTTTTTAGAAGTATGCTGAACATACTTTTTCGAATGTAAAATAATTAAATTGTATTTTTTCAAAAGCTTGATTATCATCCTATTGTGTTCACTCAGAGAATATGACAATCAGGACACAAGCCTATTCTTCTTGTTCATTAGGGAAAAAAGCACTACTCAGAGGACAGGTGTCCTCTCCATTTTCCCTACCAGCTTCCTGCCCACTGCCAAGTGTGTAGTTTTATCTGGACCCATTAGCTGTGCCCCAGAAGTTGATAGCCTCTCTCACATTTGGCTTGAGTTCTTCCTTGTATGACTCTCAGAAATACAAATGTAAAAAAATAAATAAATAAAAATGAGGGCCAACACAAGAGCCTCTGGGAAATTGTCCAAAATGTCCAGATAATCATTATGAGAGAAGGTAGCCAGTGATGCTACATTTTTTCTTTTGATTCAAGGTAGAAGACAAATAATTTCGGATGATTTTTTGAAGGGAGTTATCCTATAGCTTTATAAATCTCTGTGGTGAAAATGTAAAGTTAAGTACTCATTTTATCAATGAAAACAGAAAAACATCCTGAATTTTTTTAATCCTGCTTTGTTTCAGTGTGTGTGCATATGGGGATATTATTAAGATATTTGCTGACCGTATGTCCAGGAGCAGTTTAGAGTAACATTTTGTAAGCTTCTCAAACTGAAAGTAGTATTTTGATAGAATAATTTATTGAAACTACATTGAATGTGTAAGGACAATTAGTATTTGACTATATTGGGAAGGAAGAATCACAAAGATATGAGTTGGGGATAAAATATGTGGAGGTAGAATGGACATGGCAGTTGGCAGTGGATGGATGATAAGGAGATCTTTCTGGCCAGAATAATAGAGAGTTGAAAGAGTAGCAGGCAAAGCAACCACTTAATATTATACCATTTATTTTGAAATAATATCAAGACTATAATCTAATTTCATGGAATTGTAGAAATCAACAATTTAAATATCCACCATTTTTCAGTATCAACAATTTTCAGTCAGGAGTAAATAGATGCTGTCACACAGTGTTATGGTTTGGACATGTCTTCATTACTTTTATCACATTACTGAGACAAAATACCAGATGCCCAAAATTAAGGAAGAAAAGATTTATTTAGCTCACAGTTTGTGGCAGTTTCAATCCATAATCTACTGGCTAAAAGGCAGAGTGGTGCATGGCAGAGGGCCACAGTTCAGAGCACCAGAAGACAACAAAAGCAACAAGGGCAAAGAGGGAGGAGCACGAGAAAAGACTCTTTCTGTCACTTATATTGTATGGAGTCTACTTGCCCTAGGGTGGGTATAGCACTCACATCCATAATCCCAGCACTAAGGAACGAATCAATCACAAACTCTAGATTCAGCCACCTCCATGACTGCATGAGGCTTCTTTGGGACACCTAGAAACAAACCATAGCAGACTTTTAACCAAAAGCTCGCGCACTGAAGGCTTGGTCCTCAATTCAGGAATATTATGAGGAGGAAATCTGGGAGGTTTGGGATCATGAGTGCTTTATTTTTTATCAGTGGACTCATTCCATAAGTAGATTCATAATTTTATGTCCTTATTTGGAGGTGTTGAAAATTTAGGAGATGGAGTTTACTCCAAGAGAGTGGATCATGGGAATATGACTCTCAAGCACTGGTCTTTTCCCTCAGCTTCTTTTCTTGGACTCTGTTTTCTTACTACCTAAAGATGAGTAACTGCCTTTTACTATTCCCCTTGCCACATTTCTGTCTCTCAGAGGGCTAAAAACAATGAAGCCAGCACACCATAGACTAAAACCTTTGAAACTGTGAGCCAAATTATACTTTTTCTCTTTTAGGTGGACTTTCTCAGTAATGAAAAGCAGGCTCACACACATTGTCTGTAACATATTATTGGTTTTGAAATACATAACCTCATTTCTGAGTTGCTAAATGTGCAAAAATACATTTTAATAAGATAACATGGTAATAGTTAATAAGTATTTTTATTTGTTAGGAACTGCGCTAAATGTTTTATATTCCTTAACTCATTTTCAAAAAGTTCTCAAAAAGTATTATCAAGTATTAGTAAAGTACCATTTAAATAAATTGAGAAGAACAAGATTTATAGAAATTAGCAATCTCCCCTTAAATACAAAGCTAGACACACCTAATTTTAGAAAAAATTAATAAATAATGAACTAACTGAAGAGGCAGAAGGCATGAACATTAACATAATTTCTATCACAGGTATAAGAAATATCCATAAATGGTTGAATATCATTGGTAAAAGTGAAGCAAAAAAATCATTCATTTTCCAAGTTTTCAAGTACAAGGAGCTAAAATTAAAGCTATTATAATGGCAATAATAGATTTATTGAGAAGGGTAACCTATTTCAGGGAATGCAATATTTGGTATAGAGGCTGAGTTTTAAGTGATCTCAGGGTAGCACGTTCATATTGCCCTTTAGCAGCTGCATATATGGGACTGAAGCAAAGGTGAAAAGTCAAAGCACCATCAGCAAGTGGTACTTGAAGCCATGGGAAGAAATAGGCCATACCAAGTGAATATTTAAGGATAGGAACAGGATACACAACACCAATATTTGAGTATAAACCACAGTTATGAATCAGAAGGAAAAGTGCCAGCTGCAGGGAAAGATAAACTATCAGGAAAGAGCAGAAGAATAAGAATAATAAGGAGGCTTATAGATCAAGCGAGCCTAAAGAATTGGAGAGATTTAATAAAACATGAATTGAGAAAGGTTATTGAATGTGGGTAGGCAGGTGGTGATATTAAGAGAATAATTTCAATAGTAGGGTTGCTTTGGAAGCTGGATTTGCAAGGGATTAAAACGGAAATGAGTAGAGGCTGTGGCACAGGTGTAGGTCACACATTTCAGAACCAGCAATAAAAGGAATGAGGAAAATAGAATGTTAGTTAACATTGAGCTGCAAAAGGAAAAATTCAGAATGTCAGGAAAAGTAGCATAGGTAAAAAGAGAGAATCAAATGCAGAACAAAATTTGAAATATGCTATAGAGAGTAGTTTGAGAGGTTCACTTTTTTTATTTTAAAGGGAATAAAATCCAACAAAATAAAACAGAGTAAAGCCCATCAAAACAAAGCAGTGAAAGTGCTACAGAACTTCAGTGTAGGATAATAGGAAATCAATAGTGGATACCATAACATATTTTGCTATCTTCACAATAGTTGTCCATTCCATCAGGCATAGTAAAATCAAATAAAGCAAAACAGAATAAAACCAATCAAAACAGAAGAATAAAACAAAACAATAAATTGGAACAAAACAAAACAATAAGAAGAATATTGGATTTCAAAAAAAAGACAGAAGAAAATCACCAATATTTGCTATAATGCATACTGTTATCCTCCTAATAGATGCTCAGACTACTGGCCTCAGGCCTGCAAAGTCAATCAAACAGTACAAGCATTTAATTGTTTTTGTACCTCAGTTGCTGTCAACTCAGCCTGTTCTCCAAACTAGCTGCTTGCTTAGGTGTGTGGTGGGGGTAGTTCTTGATCCTCAGCCCACATGCCAGTCAGCTCACGGGAAGGGTGAACTGGTTTCTCTCTTGCTGGGTCACGCAAGATTTGCGCAGCTTACCAGAAAGGCAAACTGGTTTCTTGAAGTACTCCTCCCAGACTCAGCATGGCTTCTGCTGACTCACGGGGAGGGTGAACTCAAGAGGTTCACTTTAAGAAGGGTACATCTATTTCCTGCATAGTATTTTGCTAAGTACTGTCTCCAAGACTACATAGCTTTGGCCTTTGTGTTGCTTAAAATTTAATGAAGAAGACATATATTAAAAGGTGATTAAACTTAAGGAAGTAATAGGTGTCTTAAGGATAAGCATAACAGATAAATGCAACATGAAAGAAGGGCCTAACTTCTGATGACAGCCAAATTTGTGATGGTAGTGTTGTCCAGTGCATGTGGAGACTAGAGGAGAAAAATGAGAAAACAACAAAATCTGTGGGACATCTAACTCTTTCTAGAACCTGGAAGTAGTTCAGTGTGACTAGTGTCTCAAGTAGGAGGAGAATAATGAGAAGAGACACAACTAAAGAGGTTTGTAGAGTCCATACCAAGATGACTTTTCTTTAGGGAACATTTGGATACAAGACATTTAATAATCAAGTTTTATACATGCAGAAGAAATTTGTGGAAAACTTAAACTGAATAGTAACATCCTTTTCATCTCTCATCACACAAAAACCTTAGCAGATTTTCCATGAAAGTTTATGTTTAACATTTTTATAAAGTGAATGGTATATGAGTTGTGAATTCATTTCTAGTGACTACTATAAAAATAATCACAAATTTAATGAATTAAAACAATGGAAGTTTGTTATCACATGGTTCTGGGTATCAGAGTATGAAATTAGTCTACTTTGGTAACATCAAAGTCAAGAGGGCTGCCCTGCTCTATGAAGGCTCTAGGAAACACGATACTACTCACACTTACCTTCCTGTTTTTTTTGCTCTTTTTTTTTTCCTCTTTGCCATTTATGAGGACTTTGGTTGCTTTGAGCCCACACAGAAAATCTCATAAAGAAACCCCATGTCAATGTCAGTTGATTAATAAATTTATTTCCATCTGTAGCCTTAATCCTCCTTTGCATGTTACCTAAACTGTTGACAATTTCTGAGGATTAGGGTAGAAGAGTTTTGGCAGATTATTAACTGGGTATGAAGTCTGACGAGAAAAGTTCTAAAATCTCTTTGTGAAATTGGAAATACCAAAATTAAATTTATAAGAATTCAGTAAACATTTGCTACATGCAAAAAGTTTTCCTAAATATGATATTATATTCTAAAATATCAGAAGATATAATTATGCACTGATTTGAAAGACACAAAATTTAGAAGCATGAAAACAAACTGTAAACTAACACCAGTGAAAAAAGTATAGCAAAACTTGAATAATTAAGTACTTGAAACAATTCAGTTTAATTAGTTAACATTAAAAAAAGTAATACAAGTAAGATAAATTCTACCCAAACAATATTTAATAAAGGAGACGGGTGTTGAAGTTCTTCAGCATGCTGGTAACTCATTATTCTAGAGTAGATGGATCATTCTGGGAACATTTGATGTATATAGTGTTATTGGTACAATTCATAGTGGTCTGAATTTGGCAGAAGCCCTAACTTCATATTGGAATGCTACCAATTTCCCTGTTAGGGAAAGTTATGTCTGTCAGGAAGGTAATGCGGGTTACCTACCTCTTAAGATAAATGTTATAATGTGTGGGTCCTTTGTAAACACAAAAGTGCAATGCATGCTGGTTAGCTGTTGAAACTATGATAATCATGGAGGGACTTTACTGCTAGATTGAAAGATTAAGATTATAATTTTCTTCCTCGATTTTGAATTGTAGACTATTATAGAAGTAAAATGATTAAATTGAAAGTATAAATTGAAAGTCATGTTAAAAATGGAACAAAGAGAGATGAGAATCTAAATTGGTATGAAGAATTAAGAACTTCACAGACAGAACTGGAACCGATGCACAAATAAGTGCATCTGCAGGAATTGGTGACTGATTAGGTAGGGCACAGAGGGAAGAACAAAAATATAACCCTAATACTGTGCATAGAAATAAACAAAGCTCTTAAAGTATGGATGAAAAAGTACTGTTGCAAAGAATGCATTGTAAAAAAAAAAAACCCTGAAATTATAGTTAAATATGTAAAGTTGGATGTCCTGACATACATGAATGATATTTTGGGGAGAGTGATTGAGAAAGAAAATACATGACACATTAGGCATGTAGGTATAAAAATAGATGACAGGTAGATATAGAAGATAGATACATAGACACACAGATGTTAGATAAATAGATATATTTGCCTGATAATCCTGATTGCCATCTAAAGTGAATTAAGAAATCCTGGAGACATGATGAAATCATGGGGGCTCTACACCCATCAGTGGGTTAATCCACTGATGTTCACAGCTGAATGGAATGTTAGGAAGTGAGGTCTGTTTGGAGGTGATTCATGAAGAGGAGATATCCCTGGCTGGCACTCCTCCCTTGTGCCCTGGTGCTTGCCTGTCATGGAATAAGTGGTTTTGTTCTGCAACCTTTTTGCCACAGTGTTTCTGCCTTTGAGATAGACAATTCTGGATGGAACCCCCTGAAACTGTGAGTGAAATTCAACCTTTGCTCCTTTAAACTGTGGTTGGATGTTGAGTATTTTGCCACAAAATGAAAAGCTGACCAATGCAGTAGATAGATAGATAGATAGATAGATAGATAGATAGATAGATAGATAAGGATAATAGAATGATACCTTTCTTTTCTCATTTTCACTTCCTTGAGTACTATGGGTAAAGGCCTCTGCCAAGGCTTAGCAGTGGGATGATCTAATCTTTATTCTTGCCATAAAATAGTGGCAAATACATGAATACATAGCATACATTATTCTTGTGATAAAGTGAGTTCTGAGATACACTTCACACATGCCTTTGTTCTTTATTGGTAACAATATAGTCTCAATATTTGTTAAATCTTAATTTTGATTACAAGGTCTTTAAGAGAAAGGATTGTAACTGGCTATGTTTTGTATTCTTTTTTAAATGTAGCTATTGCTTTGCATGGTGCCTTTCATATACCTGAAATTTAACAAATGAATGAAGGAATCAGTTAATTATAATATATATCAGAATTTATTTTATAAAATTTGGCAGGTAGCTATCTCCTCCATAAACCAATCTCTAGTCAATTTCACATCACCAGTTATTCATTGCAAAATGTTGTGAAAATCTTAGGTTCTCAAAAATTACTGTACCAATGGAACTGAGGGAAGCTAACCAAAACAGAATGAACAAGAAAAGGGGAAGGAAGAAGAGGATGAGAAGAAGGAAGAGGTGAAGAAGAAATAACCAGAGACTCCAGAATCATCCAAATCATAAAATAGACTTGAAATTTCTTAACAATGACATACTTCAGAAGTTGAGTCTTAAAACGCCACAGACCACCACTAAAATAATATGATTACATATGGACACCACATTTCCCAAGAAAATATGCATCCTGCATATTATGGGTGGTGCTCTTAACACCAAAACCTGGTGGAAAAATAGATAGTTAGGAAAGAGAAGGAAAAGGAGGGAAAAAGCAAACTCTTGAAATTTATTTTTCTACTTACTATCTATGCTAAAAAGCTTCTATGACTCCCAAAGTATAAAAGATAAAATTGCTTTTTAAAAACTACTTTATAATCATCTGCCATATATTATATCTGACTGTAAATGCACAATATACAATTTGGTTCTCCTCCAATGCTTTGTTTAAGCCATATTGCAATATGATCTGAAAATCAGGTAGCAGTTTTGTTGGAAAACTTGTTAGACAATTCTTGTCTTTCCTTCTCAAAAGTCATAATAGCGCAGGAGCATCAGAGGCAGAAATTTACAGGGCATTCTTTCATTTCCCATGTGAAACAAAATTTCTTTCTGCTTATTCTTGAGAGGGACCTAATGAAAAAGACAGAATGCCTACCAGAGTCAACAAGACACTTCCCCATAGAAAAGAAAAGAAAATCAAGTCATTGCTTGAACATCTTTTTAGAAACATTAGTCTATTCATCTTACTGTACTAGAAATAAATGAGAAACGCACCTTCCAAGATGAAGTAGTGAATAAAGCACTCCATTGGCAATGTCAAATCCTCACCAAATCATAGAGCTGCCAGAAAGTGCAAGTTAGGAGACAGAGATGGAATGACAGGAAGTCTGCTGGAATAGAACCTGATCTGAATTGATATAGGTAACAGATATGGCTCTGGACTATAAATATTATTATAAAATGAACTATATAAATCTTACTTCATCCAAGTAGGTTTTCCAAACAAAATAATGGTTTGTTCTCAAAGTTTTGATGACTCACCAGTCTAGCTCCTAGGTATACCACGACTTAGAAGATTAAAAACACCTTTTGCTCATTCAGTGACTCCTTAACAAAAAACTGCTTGTTCTCCGGCTTCTCTGTGTTTCAGTGATTGTAAAGTTCCAGTTCCATTATTGAAGATACCTTGAAGAAAATGACACTGCTCTATGGCTCATAACTTCCTTGTTTCCTTCAATTTTCTAAGACATTAGCCAAAAAATATAATGAAAATAAGAGTATCTTGTGTAGATACCAATTGATATTTGGATATATCATAGATCAAGCTTCTCCCAGCTACTGTTATCAGAAACCATTCAAACAGAATAATTTTGTCTAAGTTGATCAAAATGTCTTAGTATCTCTAGGAAAACTTTTTTTTTAGAAATTGAATGATGACAATTATAAAGTCCATAATAGCAACAAGATATTTTTAAGGCTGATGTTCATTTATGTACAGTTTCTAGTGTTTATTTAGCATTCATTTAGTGTTCAAGGTCAAATCACAAAGATTGCTGACTTTACATTGTCAAAAGATTAACTTCCACAATTTTCACATTTCTGCCATTCCGTTTTGCATAAAAATAATTGGTTATCTTACTGTGATTCTTTTTTATAATGTCTGTCAGTCCAAGATGAATTGGTTTACATACTTAAGGCCTTGATTTGAAGATGGGAAGCAGCATTATACTCGCAAGTAAAAATAATTTACAATAGTTCTGCAAAAATTCAGTTTATATTTTAACTGAAATCAAGAAACACCATAGAATTTTGAGCAGAGGATTAACATAAAAAGATATATATTTCAAAGGAAGAAATTAAGCAATTAAGTCAATTTCTGTCTGCAAACTTCAGATTATAGTGCGATTTTTTTGATGACAGTGACAATGTAATCCAATTCCTTATTAAGTATGGAATCTAATTATGGACTCCCATATACTTATTTACACAAATATTTCACATTTAACTTACCATTTACTTGACAATCATATGACAAACGCTAAGCTAGATGTTTGATCCTTGCTACTCTAACTTTTACGAAACTCAGTAATGTTATTTTTACAGCAGAAGCATGAGGCTTAGGAAGTTTAAGCATTTCCCCCAAATTCGTACACTTGGTAATAAAATTCATCGTCAAGTTCATCTAATTCTGGTGTCAATGGTCTGAAAAATTATGTGTCCTGTCTACAGTGAAAATCCTGTGCATCAAGTCATTGAGAAAATAAAGTTTCATTTTTACCTTCTTAATGTCAAAATCTGCTCACTCCTAGAATCTCTGTAGTCCTCCATACTAGAAGGTTTTAGCACTCCTGACAAAAGAATTGGTGATTTCAGTCTCTATGAAGATGATTCCAACATTTTTTCAATTTCTTAATTCGTGCCTTTTAAATCAAACATGTTTCCATACCAGGTCTCCAGTCAAAATTTCACTATGGCTCTTGATTTAAAAATAGAACAAACACTTTCACTGTGGTATACTTCTCATGACTTTTCAGGGAAACAGAACCGTAGGATTCACACATAAACACATCACACAAACATACACACTTACATTACAATTGGAACATGTTGACACAATGAGGGAGGCTGAGAAGTGCTGCTACCAAGCATCTACAAGTTGCAAACCTTTTAATGATTTAATTCAGTCTGAGTCTGATGACCCAAGAAGCAGGCGCTCCAGTGTCCAAGGATAGGAGAAGAAGGAATTGGGCTTTAAACCCAGGAGGAAAAATAATTTGGATTTCTTCACATTTTTATACGTTTATTTTAATTGCACTTCCAAAAGATACTAATGAAAGGATTTCTAGAACTGCTTAAAAGGTGGCACGAATGTAGGATGTCTTGGTTACTTTCTTGTTGCTGGGGCAAAGTACTCAACACCCACAGGTTAAAGGAGTAAAGGTTTACTTTAGCTCACAGTATGTAGAGTTTTCAGTCCACAGTTAGTTGACTCCAAGGCAGGGCATCATGTCAGAGGGCCATCACAGAGGAGAAACAGTCAATGGCAGGGCAGGCAGAAAACATCCTGCAGTGAGTGTTCCTTTCCTTTTTTATTCCATTAGGCTATAAACCTATTGATTTGTGTCACCCATACCCAGAGTGAGTCTTCCCATTATCCACACCCAGAACTATGCTAAGTCAATTAATAGACTAATCCAATTAGCACGTCTATTATCTAGTAGCACATACCCATGATCCTTCTACCTCCTTAAAGCCACACCTATGAATGAATGAGCCTGGGAATGCGGTATAGATGTAAGCCATAATATCCTGTCGCTGCTATGGTTTGTTCAGTCAGAAAAATATGCTATGTCTCAGTACAATTTTTCAACTGAAACAAGTTATATTTTCTTGGGAAAATTCAAGTCTGAAAATGAGATAATGCTAAGTTGTTTTCATCACAAGGTCAGAAATGATTGTATTTCTATTAGTCACTGAGGTAGAGACAAGGCCGAGGATAGACCCCGCAGTAAAAGTTTGAGCAATATTCAAAATTTAAAAATGACCTAGCTCTTTGGACAGTAGTGTCCTGAATACCATTTGCCCTTTTTTGTGCATTAGCTATATAACTTCCTTAGTGTTAACCCCAAAATGGTGTCCTTTCTGAGAACAACGTTGTTGCACAAAAAAATGAAACTGTGCAAAGTTCCTTACTGATAATGAGTAGCAAATATAGAAGTGGACCATATGAGATGACAAGAAAACTTCTGACTTTGAGCAATACCAAAAACCAAAAAACACCTAAAACTTTATGAGGATGTTTTCAAGATCACTCTACCATTTACACTTGCCTTTCACTACTGCATCTCTGAACTATTTTATAGCTCTGAAACTTGCAAAAAATTTATTATAATGTAAATAGTTCCTTTTCATAGAAATGCAAGCTTATGTGTGCATTCCTGTAATACCAGCACTCTAGAAGGCTGAAGTAGGAGGATCACAAAGTCAGGCCCATCCCATCCCAAACACTAGTGAAATGCTGTCTCAAAAAAAAAAAAAAAAAAAAAAAAAAAAAAAAAAAAAAAAAAAAAAAAAAAAAAAAAAAAAAAAAAAAAAAAAAAAAAAAAAAAAAAAAAAAAAAAAAAAAAAAAAAAAAAAAAAAAAAAAACTGACTGGGATGTAGCTCAGTATGAAGACTCTGAGTTGCATTCCCAGTCCTAGGAAAGGGAAGAAAAAGAAAACTAAAGTAAATTTGATTTGTTCATTGAAATGCAACTGAATATTACTTGTTGCTACACCAGTTGTCACTAACTGTAAATTCATTTTATCATTTCTTCGATGCACATAAACTTATCTCTCTTTACATTCTCTGAATCATCTTTAACATCTTATTAGTTCCCTTATTGAGTGAAATAAAATATTTGGTAAATACTCATTTTCTATTTCTAAGAAAGTCATAATTTTACTTTAAAAGTATCATGTTCTTTTTTCTCTTCCTTTTTCTTTTTGGGGGGGGTGGGTACTAAGAATCGAACCCCAGACCTCATGCTTGCAGGGCAGATGCTGTGCCACTGAACTATATCCCTGGCCTAGGACCATGTTCTTTAAAGGAGCCAAGATTAGCATGAAAAAAGTTTTTGGGAAACACTGCAGCTCATCTGAATTTAGAAGGAAATATGAAAAAAAAATTCCTGTTTCCTCCAAAATATACCAGAGGAAGTTTGCCATTGAAAATATAAAAGGAAAAGGGAGTTGTTAGAGATTAATGGATAAAAACATGTAATATATATGGCAGGGTTTATAATGGATGGTAAATATTTTAAAATCTCTCATCCCATCACAGTTGTTATTCTGGAAATTTTTTCACTTCTAAAATATTTTAAAATGTTTCATTATTCATGTTTGTTTCACTGTGGAAAGTCTTAAAAACTCCAGCTCTTTGACAATAATGTAGATCTGTGTTGGAAAACTTTTTATGTAAATGTTCAAATTGTAAATATTTTATGCTTTGTAGGCCATATGGTCTCTGTCACAACAATTCTGTCATGACTATTCAACTTTGTTGTGGTAGTAGAAACAAAGCTACAGACAATATGCAAATGAATGAGTGTAGCTGTATTCCAAAAATTTCACAAGCACAAAAATAGAACTTGGCCCATTGACTGGGTTTGCCAACCATTGAGATAGACTAGAAGTCTTTTACTCTAGAGTTTACTGTGAACCTATTAAAAGGATGATTGTTTGGAACATTTAGATTTGCAAATTTTTCATTATGTATTTAAGAGAGAGACTATAGAGTTTTGTGATCTTTATTATTTTGATTATGAACAAGCTACTCATAGATCTGAAAGGTTATAGCACAGGCTTACTAGTGGAAGATTAAAAATTACCTAATTCAATAACTGCCAGGAATTAGACACAATGCAAATAAATGAGACATAGCTGAAGTGTAATTGCTTAAAACAAGAAGGAAATAAGTCAATGTTCCACTGGATATGAGTGTTTCACATTCAGACTTTAAAAATGAGGTGTCAAAATACCAAGCCACATCTTGGCAGAGAATCTAGGACTGAGAGGCATTTGAATCAAGGGATAGTCCTGAAGTATACATCAGAATAATACAGAAAAGACAGTGATCATGCCAGAATATGAAGATCAACCCTCAATCCCCCTCAGTTTGAAAAAGGAAGAAATTGTAGTATCTCACTCAAATTGGCTCTGATACTGAGGCAGGAGATTAGGGTGTGGCAAAGAGGCCTGGTCTGTCAATCACAGAGATCCAGGATATCTGCAACTACCAATCAGAAAATGTTATCTTCAATTTTTCTGGCAAATGTTGAAGCAGGTTTTTGATAGGATGACGGAGAGCTGAGGTCACAATGGAGAATACAGAAGAGGTAGCCATTAATCTGTGGCTGCTGTGAGCTCCCTCGGTGGCCACCTCTCGCCTTGTAGAGTACACTTCTTTTCTGACCTTAAATCAATATAAAATCTCACTAACTTTCGCTAATTTGTTATCCAATTCTTTATTCAGAATAAAAAGATTCTGGAAAGAGTTTTGAGGAGACCACAGCATTACAGAAACCAGTAACAGTAAGACAATAGGGTTACAAATGATTCAACTCTCAGAGGACCACAGAGCAGAAGTCTGAAACAGGTAACAAAAATAAAATTTCTGGTGCCATAAAGAAGGTGTTTGGTAGAACATAAAGCATAAAGTCTCTTGAAGAGTTACAATGACTTTTTTCTTCCTGAGACAAGATCTTGCTGGGTGATTCAAGCTGGCCTTAAACTCAGTATGTACTCCAGGCTGGCAATGAACTCACAGCAATCCTTGTACTTCAGCTTCCTGAGTGCTGAGATTACAGATATGTATGGCCACACCTGGTTAGCAATGATAATTTTTAAGGATGCATGTTTTTCATGTTGTCTATTTTTCCCTGCAAAATAAGATACCACTCAAAGTTTAGTTTGAGTATCCTTCAAGAGACCTCTTTTTTCAGATTCTTCCTGGAATCTCTGTGTTCTCATGCCCTCCTTCCAGCGGGGTACAGGGCAGACCTCCTGGAATGAGAGTCTTATAACCCACTTTCAGGAGAAGGTCAGCTAGATTTTAGGGCCGACTCCAAGAATAAGGGGCAAGGATAATTTTTCCTAGCTTCTATAGCCTATTTCTCCTGTTTTCTCAAAAACCACAGTGCCATATTTTGGAATACCATATTCTGATTTGTGCCATTATTCATTTAAATGCTTTCTTGAAGGTAGAAAAGTAAGCAATTTATTATATTTATCAACCTTTCACATCATTTGTTTGGTATCATACTTCAGTATATCTTGCCTCTAGTTTTATATTTATAGCTCAGTTTTAAAAGTTTTATTTTGTGTTTTATATTTGAGGATATTCTATGTGATACATGTTTTAGAATAGTTATTTTTTAAAAATCTTTGTATTTCCTTAATGAGAAATCAGCTTTCCAAATCATTTACTCAGTTGTTTTTGATCTGCCAAATCATTTCCAAAGTTAAGAAATAATAGCGTCTACCTCATAGTTTCAGAGGAGATGAACTAGTATGTATTTGAAATGTTATGGGGTGAAATAGTATGTTCTAAACATGAATAGGTATTAAACACTAGTACATAGTACATAAAGAACACTCACGACAAAATCACTATTATTCTCAGAATCATCATCATAGCTTTTTTTTAATGTACTTTAAGACAATTTGATGACTTTGTGTTCTGTGACGTTTAAAATTTGTTTAACTTTGTCCCAGTTTCTCATTATTTTGTGGGTTAGGCTTAGAGTTGACTTTAGTCAATTTAGAGTTGACTTTAGTGTGCATATCTTTAATAAATGAAAATTCTCTGCTTCGTTAGAATTTTTCTGGCAAGTGTCACATACAAATCCTAATTGGAGAAACTTAAACTCATATTATTAAATTAAAAGAGGTAAAATGTATTCGGGTTTTTACTGCAATTTAATTAAATATGTGAGTCAATTTTAATAAGCTCTATAGTTGTTTATTCTTCCTGCTCAGTAGCATAATTGACTTCTACCTATTGTCAAGTCTCCTTTTATGTCATTCTGTAAATCCGTGTAGTTTTCTTCAGAGATGTGTTGCATATTCTTAAGTTTATTCCTAGGAATTTAACATTTTTATTGAGTTGTCAAAGGGTTATTTCTCCATTATATTTCCTAACTGCTTATACTTAATACATACAGATAATAGCTGTCGTATATTTATTTATAAATAACTTACTTCCATGAACTCCCTGCATAGTTGTAATTCAAGGGCACTATAACTTGAGGTTTCTCATTGTGTCAGGAATGCCATCTGTTGTAGTTAAATCTTCATTCCAAATTAGATTGGGGTAGGGAGATAAAGAGCGAGGTAGAAAATAAAAGCTCTTGCTTCACCTTCTAGATTAAAAAATACTCCACTCCTTTTATCTATAGGGTGTGTATCCCATTTTTTACAAAGTCAAATATTAAAAATGACTAACTGTAGAAGGTTTCAGGTGATAAGTGGAGCCCACATAAATAACAAAATATCTTAATTATAGGCTTCACTTAAAACTAACCACTATCATTCTCTTTGCTCAAAAGTTATGGATACGTGGTTCCCTAAATTTGACTGTTGCCAAGATATCTATGAAGCAAGAAATCTGTTTTAGGAGTGTGTTGCACTGGGCTTCTAGGAATGTCCAATTTATTTTCAGGGACTCTACAATACCAAGTTATCTTTGTACAAATGCTAAGATGCTATTTGATTGTTCACTGTATTGAAATTTGCAATGATCATTATTTTATTTTACTGAAAAACCAATAGTGTGTAAAACTACTAGGCATGAAAAAGGGAGAGGTACCAAATTGTAGTACTAGTCCTTGTATTCTTCACCATCATGAATTTGCAAATAAAAAAGAATAAAGAATGAAAATAATAGTTTCGCCTAGTAATGTTCTGATGACTTATAAAAATTATTAATGTTACCAGATTACAACAGTGAGTATTTTTAATATTCTGTACAAAGAATGCTACAATATTCATAAAGCATTCTACAAAGTAATGTGTAGCTTGATTTGAGGAAAGTACTTGTGTAATTGTTTGATTGATGGGCAAATTAGCCACCTTTTCATGGAGTACCATTTTTATTCAAAAGATTATCTCCTGGGGTATGGTTATTGACATTTGACAGATATTTTCTCGAAAATGAATTCAGCGAGACTGTCATTTCAAGGAAAATAACTGATAATATTTTTCACAGTTATAAAATCTGAGGTTTCAATTTGAAAATTAGGGTTTTGTAAAACTTGTACCTGCTACCATAAGCTTAGTAATTTCACTATATTTAATGGCTTCCTGATGAGATTGGTGATAATAGCTAACGTGTCTTTTTTTCAATTATTGAATATGAAATGTGTCAATATTTGGAATATCTGTGAAATACAAAGAATCATTTTTACAAATAACCAATTCATGACATAAAGTTATACATGGGCAATGGGGTGTTCAAAACGCATACTAAACGAATGAATTTTAGTATAACAAAGTACAAAAAAATCACTGATATCATTTCAGATTTCATGCTGCAGCTAATATTTACACAATGGTCAATTGTCAAAGAAGAATATCTATAATTATCTGAGAAGTCTATTAAAATGGTTTTTCTTTTTCTAACTACTCATTATCCTTATAAGGCTGGATTTCCAGTACATAGAGTGGTACCTCACTTCACAAACTAAATTTGTGCCACAATTCTGGGGAAGATGGTCAGTTCTGCGTTCCTGCAGGGAAGATGGCTGAGTCATGTTCATCACCCAATGTGGAATTGGCAGAAAAATCAAATCTTATCAAACCCTTCTGTGTGCAAACTAAGTTGTTTTCAAACAAACGCGTTTTTGAACCGAGGTAGCACTGTACTTCAATTAAAACAACAGGTGGAAAGCAAAGAAGAGCTAAAGAAGTATAGCTTCCCTTCTTGAGCCCACCTATTATTAAAAGAATTTGAAAAACCAAAACAATGCCACTCTCCTAACTAATATTTGCATTAGGGAACATATACTTATATTCATTAAAAAATATATGATATTTATATTAAGGTATAGTAGAATTTTTATTACTTTTAAGTTACTTTATCATTTCTGTGGAGATGTCCCCCCAAAGCCTCATGTACTCATAGGTGGGCCTTTTGGGAGGTGCTTGGATCATGAAGATGTGACGCTCATTGGTGATACTGAGAGATAAAGCATGTGTCATAGGGTGTGTGGCCCAGAAGGGCATGTTTACCTCCTTCCTCCTTTAATCTCACTCTCTTCCCACAGCTTTGCCAATGAACTGGGTCCTCACTGCCATGCTCCAGTATCATGCTGGCCTGCTTTGGGCAATGAAGGACTGAAACCTCTACAAACTGAGCCAAAATGCACCTTTCCACCTTAGAGCTGGGGATGTCTCAGCAATGAAGAAAGTAACTGCTGCACTTCAAAGTTTTCTCTTTTTTTTTTTTTTCTAATATGGCTAGCATCAATAGCTGTAACACACATACACACAGGAATTTTTTAGGGTTTGGTTTCTGAATGATTTTTAAGAGTATAAAGTAGTTGGAAATAAAAAAGAAATGAGAACTGGAGTGAAGAAAAAATAAGACTTATCTAGCATTATAGTGAAAAACGTAATTTTATGCAAACAATAATTAGCCTTTGATCTGTTGAATTTTTCTAACTGTATGAATCTCAGTAATCTGAGATTCTACTTTAAGAAAGTAGCAAAAGCAATACAAATTAAATCCATGCATAAAGAAAGAAATAATGAAAACAAGTGTAAAAAGCAAATGAATTAAAAGTAGAAAAACCAGAAAAT
Source organism: Dasyprocta punctata (assembly GCA_004363535.1). Taxonomy (NCBI): domain Eukaryota; kingdom Metazoa; phylum Chordata; class Mammalia; order Rodentia; family Dasyproctidae; genus Dasyprocta; species Dasyprocta punctata. Next base: position 95,164 of record RJWM01001707.1, on the reverse strand, counting down.
CATTTAAGCCAAAGATTGTTCTTTGTGAAAATATTGGTAATAAACTGAGGTTTCATTAATCCAAATGCTGCCTTAGTGATTCTGAAATGGGTTTGATGATGAATTTCTGATTTACCTTCCCTTGTGAGTCCCCTGAACTTGATAATTAAATGACTATGTTTGTCTTAGGTACTTGTGTATTTATGAATACAGACAAGAAGAGTCTAAGAAATTACTACAGAAAGCCTTCTGATCTATGTGCACTTACAGTGCTTATGATCATTGGTGATTTTATAAAAACATGCTTCCTAAAATAATGTTTTTGAAATATGAGTTAAACAGAAGGAAATTAGGCCAGTGCAGGGCCTCAGATGTGTAGTCCCAGCACGTCCGAAGCAGAGGCAGGAAGATTGCTGTGAGTTCGAGGCCAGCCTAGGCTACATAATGAGACCTTGTTTCAAAAAACCAAACACAAAAACAAAATAACCAAGAAATGTAGAGGGTTAGGAGGGTTTTAAATTACGCATTGTATCTAATACATCCAAAGAGAGCAGAGTACAGGCACACTGAGTGGGAAACGACATAAAGTTGGGAGCAAGCCAGGGACCACAAGGAGAGTTTTCTCCCACTCCAACTAAAACTAATTAAACTTTCTTGTAAAGGACACATTGGTCTAAGATAGCCTCAGTCAGCTGTGATATTTAAATCCTGGATATTTTTCATCAAGTCCTTTTGCTTTGATATTCTCTCTTGCATATTAACTTCCCATGTTACAAGTGTGCTTCAGTGTCTTTTCCTTACAACACTGTCCCTTGACCTCTTTTAACTTAGGCTACTACATCTACTTCCTTCGTCATGTTTCTAGACTCTAGGTTGTCTTCTCATACTGTGTTTAATTATCACTATTAATTCACTCATCAACATACTTCAATCTGACTTTCATTTGCAGGAGTTCCCTGAAAACATGACAGCTAAAGGATGTGTTCTCTTCTAAGTCTATCACACAATGATATCTGACATAGCTGATTTCTCCAGTATTTTTTAACTACTTTGCTTTCGCTTTCCGTATCAATAGGCTGGAGTAAGTCCTTCAAATTCTACTACAAATGAAAATATTGTCTGCTGTCTCGGTTACTTTTCTCTCATTGTTGAGACAAAATACCTGATGCCCAAAATTAAGTAAAGAAAAGTCTATTTATATTACAGTTTTGGAGGTTTCAGCCCATACTCAGCTGGCTCCAAGGCAGGGTGGTGTGACTGAGGGGCAGCCAATCGTGGCAGCTGCAAGCAATAAGAGTGAAAGGGCAGAAGAGGAGAAGCAAGCCTCCTTCCGGCCCTTACATTGCATGCCGGCTCCGCCCCTGGAGGGGTGCAGCTCTCACACCACCAATCCCAGCACTAGACAATGAACCAATCGCAAATGTTAGATTCAGCCACCTCCATGACTGCGTGAGGCTTGCCCTGGGCCATCTAGACCCAAACCATAACACCAGCTCTCTAGGGCTCTATTACTATCACGGCATAAGTCTGGACAGTGGCAATTTCTCTTTATTAATCTCTGCATGTCAACTCTGGTCCACATCCAATTTATTTCTGTAGTGCAGTCAGAAAAAAATCATTTTGAAAATATAACCAGTTTTCTTTCTGATTATAACTTTTCAAGAGTTTTCCATTGCACTTTAAATTTAACTTTTTGGTGTACCTGGATAAGAGTTTATTAATTTTATGATAAAGGAAAATCTTCAACTAAAATGATTTTCTTATTTTTATTCTCCTTTCTGTAGATTTCTGCTCTGATTTCATTATTTCCTTCTTCATGTTTTGGATCTAATTTGTACTTCTTTTGCAAGTAGAAACTGACATCATTAATTTAAGATCTTTACTTTCATTACCTTTTAATTCTATAAATTGTCCTCTGACCACTGTTTTGGTTATATCCTCTTTTGATATGTTGTGCTTTATTTTCATCCAATATTTTCCAGGTTTGCCTTTCAATTTGACCCATGGAAAATGTAAAATTATGTTGTTTAATTAAAAAATATTTAGGGGCTTTTCAAGTTACATTTTTCTATTGATTTTGCTTCATTTTATTAGAGCATATTGAACTTCTTCTGTTGTATGGTTCACTTATTATATTTTACATTCCCTTGAATAGTCTGTTTCATTCTTCTTGTGAAATCTACTTGTGGCCCTTAGTCATAATTGTCAACTTGAGTGAATTAATAAGTGACTAGCCAATTAGTAAAGCACAATTTTGAATGTGTCTGTAGAGGTGTTTCTAGAGATGATTGGCATGTAGGCCAGCAAACTGAGGGGAAGACCCACCCTGATTGTGGACATCATCCAATGGGCTTGCAACACAGATGTCAGAAAAGGGAAAGAAAGAGGAGGAAGTCAGCCTGCTTTTGAAAAGCTCCATTCTGCTTGAGTGAGGGCATCTTTTGTTATTGCTATTCCGTAACAACATCAGATTAGCATCTTCAATCCTCCTAAATGAGTTCATATCATCAACTTTCAGGGAGTTTCTAGGCTTTCTGTCTCAGATTCAAATCAAGGTACTGCATCCTTGATGCTTCTTCTGCAGTGTCCAGCTTCTTGGACTGAGCAGATACTGGGTCATCTGGCTCACCAGCCTGCAGACAGCCTCTGTGGTTTCTCCTGCCTCTGCTCCTGTAAATCCTCCTAGTCCATTCCCTTGCATAATTGTATACATGAGTCTTTTATTCTGCTCCTTCAGAGACCCCTAAGCAATACATTACTTTTTCAGATATTTGCATGGCCCCTGAATACTTTTTAATTAATTTTTTGCATGAAATTAAGAATACTCTTTTAAAATGCAACTTGAAGTAAGTAGATAATACCTGCTTGGTTCTCTATCTTTCACTGAGTGTGTCAGACCATTTATATTTAATCTAACTATTGATGATTATATTAAAAATATACATCCTTCTGGGTTTTTTTTGTTTTGCTTTGCTTTGTTCCCCTTCCCCTTTCTACCTTCTGATGGGATGACCAGATGTGCTTTTGTTTTTTCCAATCTTAGATCTTTCCATTATCTTTTATAGAAATACTTTCACCTCTAAGACTTCCAATTTATATATTTTATTAATCAAAGATTGATAACTTGGCACACAGCAATAAAAAACTAATATTCTTGCATATTGCACATGTCTTACACAAAATATTTCCACTTTTTCCCTGTCACATTTAATATTGCTAATATTTTGCTTTTATAAATGTTACCAGTTCATAATAATGCTTTTTAATTTTTAGATTTATTTACAGTTTCTTGTTTTGTGGCTCCAGGGACTGAACCTAGTGCCTCATGCACTCTGTTAGGCAAGTTCTCTACCAGTGAGCTACTCCCCAGCCCCTGCTATCAATTTTATATAGTTGTAGCCAGTAGGAATTAGCAGGAAGAAAAACATGAATTTTACATTTATTAGTACACTTGATTTCTTTGAACTGAACATCCATCAACACTCCTGCAGCTAATAATGAGACTCAAATTTTGCATTATTTTTCTATTACTATATGAAAGAGGGCCACAAATCTCATACTTTAATGGAAACCTCATTTTCTTTTGAACTAGATAGAACTAATGATTGTGTAATTATTGTGAATATTCTGAACACATCTAAATTTTATATTTTAATGGTTTATTTTATGCCATGAAAGTTATACAGCAAAAAAGAAAGAAACAGAGAAAGAAAGAGGAAAAGAAAAGAAACAGAAAGAAGGAAAGAAAGAAAGAAAGAAAGAAAGAAAGAAAGAAAGAAAGAAAGAAAGAAAGATCACCATCTATTTTACCCATAACTAGAGTTTTTATTCCCTTAGGACATTAGTGGTGCCTATTTGTGGATATTAGGATGGGATTACTGTTTGTGGTGGTCATCATTCAGCTTTTCACAGCATGGTTTCTCTGTAATCAATAAACAGGAAAGCTACTGGTAAATATATCAATACTCTAAATGTGTGAGTATGTTATCTTACATGCTAGAAGAAATTTTGCAGGAATGTGTAATGATTTTGTGATGGGGAGATTACTCTTGATTGTCCAGATGGGTCTAATATAATGACAAGGGTTCTTTTAAGGAAGGAAAGTAGACTAGAATCATGCGAAATGACAACAGAGACAAAGGGACAGAAAGAAGACACAGCACAGCTGCTGTGAAGAAGGAGGAAGCCAAGGAACATGAAGTCTTGAATTGGAAAAGGCAAGGAAGCAGACTCTTTCCATTGACCTCTAAAGGAAAGCAATTCTGCAAGTAATTTTTTAGATTTTAACCCATAAGTAAGATAAAAATTTGTGCTGTTTTAAGTCAGTTTGTTGCATTTTATTATAGCTTCAACAAGAAAAAAATACCTATAGTAACAATTTAGAATAGCAGGAACAGATGAGTCAAAGAGTGACTCAATGCTTATAGAAACAGAACTAGGGAAATGAAATTACAATTCTTATTCCTCTCCAATCCATCTTTAGTGTGCACAGTCTACAGTCGTTATATTGTTTTGATGAGATGAATTTATTATATTAAACATCATTTGCTATTTATTTATTATAAAAACATCACTATGTCTGTCCTATCTACTGCTGCTTAATGCATTGGGAAATTCATTCTTCTTAGCACAATGCATAACTAAAACTTTACCTAGGACAAAATAGATTCTGGTTATTTGACCACATTTATGCTAACAAAACCAGTTACTAATTTGGCTTATTTAATTTCTTTAGTGCTTGAGTCTTTGATTCTATTTTCTAGTTAATGAAAAATTTAAATTCCCTCCCCTGAGGGAATTTAATTTTTAGGAAATAAAAATTTGGCCTCAGTGTTTTACATGTAACTTTTTCTCTCTAAAAATATGTAGCATTAATTTTTCTAAAACCCCTTATGACACCTAAAGAATATGCTAAAAGCAAGTCAACAATTATAACAATTTTTACTAGAATGAAGTTTTATAAGATACTAGTGTATGGAACAGGTATTCGCATTAAAAACTCAGTTTTACCAAGTTCTTAGTACAGAACATATACCAAGAATTTCTCAAGGAACCATGATTTTGATTAGGTCATTTATAATATAATGCTCTATACATTTGGACAAGTAATTCAACCTATGCGCTTATGATGATAGATTTCTTGGTAATCCAAAAGTTGTTCAGCTGAAATATTGGGACAGTCATACCTATGAATATGATATATTCTCCCCTTAAGACATGCCTTTCTAACCTCAGAGGTCTTTTGTCTAGTTAGTCTCCAATAAATCTTACCATACTCTGTCAATATTTTAGGGTTAAATTTCCTAAAATTAGTTTTCCCAGGATTCAAGTTTAAGTTCAAGTACTATTATTTTAGTGATTATTATATATATTAGGGTTTTTTAGACATACATTAGTTTAAAAAGTACCTTACCATAGATACTGATATTTTATACCATCTTTATCATCTGACATGAGTCTAATCTGTGGATAGTAGGTCAGAAAAGAGATACGAAAAAGCTAAAAAAAAATGAATTGTGTGGGCCTTATACTGAAATAAATGGCTACTAATATCTAGATTGTAAAACTCGTGTTACATTATATAAACTCCAGTTCTCTGGGGTACCCTGAAGTAACTGTCCATTGAAAACACGCCACACTGCAAGCATGAATCTGTGGAGAGCAGAGCAGGTTTATTTTTCATTGTTGTTGTTCTCCCCTTTAGCTATAAACCTGCGTGCCATTTCCAGATTCCTGACAGAGTGAAGCTAGGAGCAAGGATTTCCTTAGTGGACTACTTTGAGGATCTGAGCTTACCAACTATGAACATTTACAATGTGGTGACAGTAAGGTTTATCTTGAAAGGCTTTTCATTCTAGGAAACAAAAGAAATGCAATCTGCATTATTTGTGAAGCCTCTCTATATGCCCCCAGGAGCACTAGTTTTGTTAACTGAGATAGAAACAATTTCCTGTAGAATTGTTAGTGTTCCCTACACTTGACAGATACTCAATGAAGGAAACTCAAAGCACCTTCATGTAATTAAGTATTTGCCTATGAAAGACATTCTGACACATTCCTCATTTTAAATTATTTCTGTCTACTTTTTGTTTCTCAAAGCTTCTGTTGAGGGTTTTCTATTTTTCCAGTGTATAATTCTACCACTATTATTTCTTTTCCTCTAACATACACCGATCCCCCAATTTCCCCATAGTCCCTTTTAAACAACACACAGTTTGCTATCTGCATTGTTGTTGTTTAGTCCTTGTTTGTTTGTTTGTTTCATTTTGTTTTTTTCCTTTTGGTTTGGAAATCAAGGTCAAGAGCTAGTGAGACTATTCAGCTGAATACTTTAGAATTTAAGCAACTGAGGGCATTTTTCTTTGGGGCGAATACTGTTAATGGAAAGATTTTCCTTTATTGGGGAGCACATTAAGATAAGTTTCACATCTCCAAAGTGCATTCACTTAAAAAATAGAGGTATAAAGACATTCCGAGGAAATTCTGGACCTCCCAATTTATCTTATGCTGCAGCAAGCTTTTATGGCCTATTTAAAGGACTTGGTACTAACTCTCTTGTTTAATGAGCAGTTTAATTTAACGCTTAAAATTATTAAGTACTCCAATGAAGTCATAAATAATGCAGTTTATAATATTCTTATCAAGCACATAAAGATACATTTGTCTTCCATTAACAACATACTTTTAAAGTAGCCTGACCTCTTCAGATGTATAAGAGCATGCAATTAGTGCAATTTGTCACAGGTCTTTTACACGTTAATAAGATGTAATTAATTGTCGTTTTGTCTAATTAACTTTTCAGACACTGGCAGTTCTTGTTCTTTTAATACAAAGCAAGAGGGCTCTATCTGCAATTCTAATATTTGACACAGAATTCTGACCATAAACTCTAGGCTACAATGCTTAAAAAAAGAGCAGCTTCAATTAAAAATTCAAAAGAGAAATAAGTATTTTCAGGACATTAATACATTTTTAGTATAAAGAAGGAGAAATGCTATTCCAGGAGATGCTACTCCAAACTGTAAGAGTGAAGAAATATAGTTTAGAAAATAAATCAGGAGAAAATACACACACATGCACAGATGATATAGATTAAGAGACATAAATATATAGATAGAGATATAGACATATAGAAGACATCTATACATAATTTCCTATGCACAAAAACACATTTAGCTATTCTCTCATCCATTTATAAATTCATTCATTATTTGAGTGCCAAATCTTTCTTGGTTACTAGAGATATTAGAATAACTAAGATAAAAATACTGCCCCTAATGAAATGCATGTTACTTGGCCATGAAATTAACAGGCCCTCAAAACAAGTACCTATACTACACACATTACCTTTTTCTTGCTAGTAAGAACCAAAGTGAATTTCATGGCATATTTGTTAAACACATGCTAATGTATTTATTGCATTTGTTATCCCACTTACATTATAAAAGTTAACATTTTCATTATAACAATTTGAACAGTTATAAATGTTTTGTTTTACAGTATTATTAAGCATTATTCAAAATATAATTTGAGTAACTAAAGTGATTCTAATGGCTACCATGACTTATTTAATACTGACTCTGAAACAAATCACCTGCTGGCCTTTTTTAAAAACTCTGAATCTGTTCTCATAGGTAGAGTGTTCATGAAGGATTGCAACAGACAGTTTGAAAAGTGTTATCCATTATAAAATATTTGATTGCTTCCAAATTCCAAGTTGCATGATAAATAATGAAATATTTACACTCTTCATCACCAAATATATTCTTAGGGTAACCCTTAGATTTGAGATCCTAAAGCAACAGGCCAAAGGTAAGATTTTTTTATACTCCCTGAATCACAGAACGAATTACTTCCTTAAAAATGCACAGAAATTTGGCATTCTATATGAAAACACCAGTGTTACCTAGACTACATTAATCATATTTAAAAATCATAGTCGAGTCAACAAGATGTCTATTTTGCGTATTTAATGATGTCTCTCCTATATAACCATCATGAATACATATTTTCCCTATCATATTAGTAGCAAGCATGTTTATTCATTTTATTTTTACTTAATATAATGAAGACCCGACATTAGATCACCTAGATGTGAACCTGGACTCCACCTTTATTGGCTGTGTTATCCTGTGTAAATAAATCCCTTAAACTCTGTTCTTAGTTTCTGGGCTCATAAAAGTGGGGTAATATCATCATCTGCCTCCCTAAATAATCAGAAATATTAGATATGTTAATAAACATTACACTCTTAGACAACTCATTACTGCTTCACACATGTAATATTAGACTGGATCGCCATTCTCTATGCTTCTATGCCCAAACCCCTCTTTCATTGGAATCAGTTCTAATCCTCTCTCGCTGTATTCTTAGTGAATCTTTCAAATTTTTCATGTTCACACATCAAATCACTGCATGAAATTTCCATGGGTTTTAAATCTGATATTTACCACTAAACTACTTTACATTTCTAAGCCTTTTTTAAAACTCTCTTTGCACTTTATCTTGATTCTGTTTGGCTTCCCATTAGAAGACCAAGTTCTTGTTTCTGAGACACTATATCTTCTTTGAAATATTTGATAAAACCAAGCATATAGCATCTGTCTTCATATTTTAGTTTTAGCAAATTATCTGTTTAAGTTTTCTTAGATTCTGATGTTCTCCTAATTTATGAAGGTAGGTTATGTTTAAAAATTTTTTTCAGTTTACTCATATTTGAATAGGGCTGTTTAGTCATCCTGTTATTTTGCCAATGAGACCAGTGGATAGAGAATTTTTGGTCTTTCTGATAGCTCATATAGATGCTACGAAGTGTTGTGTCCACCCTTAGGAGGGGTGTATGGCTACAGTTCAGATAAGTGTTCCCCAGTGTTCCATGTGTTAAAGGCTCTGCTTCTAGCTTACAGCTTTATTGGGAATATCATAGCCTTTAAAAAGTGGGTTTAACTTGAAGGATTTGGGTCACGTGGGGCATGTCCCTGAAAGGGATTGTGGAGCACTAGTCTCTTGCCCTCTTTTGCTTCTGGCTACCTTGAAGTGACCAACTTTCTCTGCCCACTGCTCCTATGGTGATGTACTGCCTTACTGCAGACCCAAAGGAATGTGACCCACTGACTATGGACTGAAACCACCAAAGATGTGAACTAAACTGCACCTTCACTCTGCTGACTAATGTACCTACATCAATTTGAGGAACCCTGATTTTCTCATTTAATGTTGGCCTTTATCCATTGAAATCGACATTTATTTCAACAGATTTATAGACTCTCATCTAAAAAAAATCTGAAAAATTCTATTGTTAAAAACATAGCAAGCTATATTGTTCATAACCATTATCATAAATGGTGTCTGATTGTCACAGTAAATTACCACGTCCAATTCATGAGTGTTACTGCTAGTGACAAGAAGCAGAGAATACTAAAGTGGAAAGGAATATTATTATTCAGTTCAAACTTAGAACTTTATGTGTAAAAAAAAAGTCAGATACCCAAAGAGTAAGGTAATGGCTTTCACATTGCAGATATTGAATCTAGTGTTTGACCCAGAATTTGACAATAATGTTTCCATAATGCTTCTCTAGCCCTTAAAGTCAAGACTCAGGTCAATGAGCCAGGAAAGCATAAAATATTCACTAATTTGAGGCTTAGAAATCATAGACAAGATCAGGCAAATGATAGCTAAGAGAGAAAACACAGAAATACAGAAATACAGAATGGAGAGAAAGAAGCATTTGGAGGTCCTATAAAAATTCTGTCAATCACTGATTGACAGGAAGTAACAAGAGCTGAGCCAGCCATAGGCAGATGAGTGCAAAAAGAGCCCAGTAGCTAAACATGGACACTCGTGATTTAACTCTCATTTGGAATTTGGCATTACTCAATAAGGTAAAATTGCAAAACAAGGTAAAAAAGTATTTTGTTAGATTTTTATATCAAATGCATCATATTGAAACTCAGTACTTTAGAAAAACAATACTCAATAAGGTATAATTGCAAAACAAGGTAAAAAAGTATTTCGTTAGATTTTTGTATCAAATGCATCATACTGAAACTCAGTAGTATAAGAAAAACAATATTTTGTCACCTAGTCGTCACAATTAAAAATGAAATAATATAATAAAAATAGGAAATTCCACTTGCGAGTTCATTTCAATCTTTTGTTTTTTTTTAATCTCTAAACACATATAGCCAAGCTCATCAAACTTCAAGAGAATCATTTTTCATTGGCTCTGATTGCCCATCTGATACCCCGTTTTTATGAATGTAGTTTCCTTCAAGTTGGTAATGGAGACATTACTGCCACCTGGTGGCACATTATCTAAATTACAGAACCAGATCTGGAAATGTAGACCCATTTTTCACATTCAATTAAAGGAAAGAAAAAGTCTGTCTCATGTGCATGTTGAAATTAACTTTGAAGTTAAATGTAGGCACTTATATTATTATTGATTATTATTAAAAATGTTTCATAAATGAAGAAGATTTCAATTTTATTATCACCAAGAATAATTGAAATTACTCATTGCATGGTACTTCTACAAAGACGGGATAAGTTCATCCTTAAAAAAGCTTGCAAGTGTAGGCAAGATATGTACTGTTCTTAATTAAAACAAAATGGCTTGATGTCATGCATCTAAATAACCGTGTTAACTAGAAATTTTAATAAAATTAATATTTCAAAATGATTACAAACTTTTATGTCTGTCTCTAGTTTCACACGAAAATAAGCCAACAATGTAAAAAAGTACAATAAAAGATCTTCATAAAGTGATATTGTATTAATAATCTTTTGTCTATTTTAATTGGTCCAACTGTATCTTGACAGTTAAAAGTAACCACACCCTCCAGCAATCCCTGCTGGAAGTCAATCACTCCATTGCCTTTGTTTCCAAAGCTGTCATCAGAAAACCTAACATAATAGTTCGTTCATACCGTACAGTTCACAAGTTATCACCCAAATTTGTTTTCTCATTCAGTCACTACAGTTCTCAAATTATGTTTTTACTTGTGTATTGTTTCAAATAAGTTTAGAAAACAGTGAACTAATAAAAGGAATTGAGGCTCAGTGTTTTCTCCGTTAACATGGTAATGTTGAGGAAGAATGTGAATCACTCCCAAACCGATGAATCTCTCTGGCTTCCTGATTCTTTTGCCCAAAACACATAACTAGCCTTCTCAGGCACAAAGATTGTAATAAAATATACCAAGAGTCATGATATGTATTAATCTGATATGTATTAATGAACTTTTTGATGGTGCCATTTTGGAGTTTAGGTCAAGACTGAGATTGTTGGATAGAATGATGAAAAGTGTCCATATTATCTTTTTGTGACTCTGTGAAGTCAGATCCTGAAAAAGCACTGACAATTAAAATCAATGGAATATTTTCATTATGGTTTTCCTCACTTTTTGTATGGTGAATTCTGATTCCACTATTTTGTGAGAAGCGATGTGGCAGAGCAGTGGAAGAAGAGATTTGAAGAAGTCTACATACTACAGTTCACATGCTAGCTTTACTCCTTATGAGATTTATGAGCTTGAGCAAGTTAACTAGGATAAACCTCAATTTCCTCAATAGTAAATAGGAATATTAACATACCTGGTTTTGTTTGCATATGTATAAATTCAATAAAATACATCGTTTGCTAAAACATATAGTGATATATTTGAAACTAATACATGATTATATTTATGAAGATGATATATAGCATTTTAGATTTTTCAGGTAACTAATCTCTCTTACCTCTTTAATAATTTGGAGGTTACATTTCCTGAATGTTACATATGTCAAGTGCTAAATCTAGATTTGTAATTAAACCATTTTAGAAAGAAGTTGCTTAACAATGAGAATCTATTTTAGCTCTAAATTTGTATTCTCACAATTGAAGCAAAACTTGTAAGTTTGATAAAATTGAATTTTATAAATATAAGCTAGATGAAAATTACCATGAGATAGTACTAAACAATGTGAATATAATTTCCTGTTAAATTGCCAGAATTTATATATATATATATATATATATATATATATATATATATAAATATTCATTCTACTTAACAGTATTCATAGCAAAAAGTAAAGTTTTAAGAGAAGGAGTGTATTATTTCAAGCATAGGTTTTACACTTTCATATAAAATTCTGTGGGGAATAAACCCAGCGACAGAGAGGATTCTTTGTCTGAGTCGGGAACACCCAAAATGATGTTATATAAATCTTCCCTTGCTATACTGTATATAGACTGACAGGGACAGAATGAAAACCAAAGCAAATATGAGGTAAAAATGATTTTTTATTACTTTAGGTATTTCTAGATGTCAGATAAAAATGAGAACATTGCTAAAAATTTTACAGAATGACAGCTCTGCCTTATGGATAAAATTCTATAGTTTGATGTATGAGGCAGAAAATGTGAAAAATATTATGGAGTACTACCCTGACATAATGATGGAAAGCTGCTGAAAGTGTGCTAACACCAGAGAAAGGGAATAGACTAAAGTTAAACAAAGAAGAATGTGATTCTTTTGAATCCGGTCTACCCCAGAAACATGAATTTTGGCCTTCAAAAATGCAAACCGCTAATTTGTATTTCCATTGACTGCTAAATATATCTCTTTACTGCCTCACTTGAATAATAAGTTCCCAATGCATACCTTTGCATATTTTTTCTTCCAATAGGAAACAAAGGTGGAAAGTGAGAAAGGTAACATTTTCCTCTGCTGCAAATTAGCAGACCGTTGGTATAAAAAAATTACTAAGTTAATATTGCTACAGTTGCATCCTGCCCCCTATAAGCTATTCTAAATGACATTACATAGCTGATCCCTGAGTCCACACGGTGCCTGCTACACTTGTTTTTCTGGCTACAGTAGTAAAATTAGCCTTTCAGAAATGATCTAATTCAGGTGCCCTGCCTTGTGCCCTCTAAAGAGTGGACAGCTAATATGAATTAAGCTAACTAGACTTTTTCCCCGAAGACTTTGCTCATAGATGGTCACATCTGTGGTAGTGCACAAAGAAATTGGCTCTTTCTATGTGAAAACCTGGATATATACTAATTTGAAAATCTTTCTAAGCTTGGTAAAACAGCTACCCTTCTGACTCTCTCTAAAACCATTTATCCTTCAAATAAATTATGTTTTTGTTAATGTAACTAATATGATCACTAAGACTTGTAACCAAAACCCCAATATTGGTGGTATATTTAATGAATGAACTACTGTATCTAATACAAACCTTATGACAGGTAGATGGTTCAATAAGGCAGGCATTCTTAATTCCTTTAAGATAAACCTCTTATTTCTCTATGTAATGTTGACTGGGAATTGTGTTTTCATAGAAGCTCCATGATTCACTGATTTCCTGCCCCCTCCCTGCATTTTTAATGGTGAGAAGACTCTATGAGATTAGTGTAAGAAAAAAGTAAATAGCATTTAATCATACGTATTCATCAAATTTGAATATACAGTATGTACTCATAGGATTTAATCCCTTTTAAAAGGACCATCCCTGTAGTTATCTGTATTTATATTTAAAATCCAAAATTTTCTGTGGAATATATGCTAGAATATTAGTACAGAACAAACTCACCTTTTGGATTAATCAAATATAGGTATTATTCGAATTTAGTGCATTATGATTCAAAATGGGAATTAAACCTAAAAACCTGATATACTAGAGTTAATTTTCCTTTCAATATATGCATGTAAGTATTGAGCAATGAATTAAAAATTCAAGGTTAACAGAAATTTTTTACTCTTTTATCTAATTTGCTTTGTATAATGTTAATTATTCCCCAAGATCTTTACGAATGTCAAACGACAATTCATAAAAAGCTAAACATAATGATGAATGTAGAAAAACTCTCAATAAACACCACATTAAAGAAAATAAAATGGTGATGATAAGTATGGAAGACATCAATATGAAAATGAATCTTGGTCTGATCTATTATTTTCATTTTTTCTTTTATTAGTATATATTTGCAAGACATGATATTTACATTCACCTTGGAAAATGGATACACATGCATAATGCAACTTGTTTTTTCTTTTCTTTTAGGTAACCTTGCTTAGGTTTTTATAGTGCTCCATCTAGTCAATCTATGCCAGAAATTTTACTCATTAGCTCTAGAAAGGAATGTCTAAAAGCCTCTTCAGTAACTGTCAATATTTCAATGTTTAATACATAAAAGCCTGGTATTTGTGGGCTATAGTGTCCATTTATCACTTCATTAAACATTGCATAGAACAGTTCTCTATAAAAGCAACACAAAGACCCTATTCTTCAGAAATAAAATAAACTGAGATTATTTTTGGTATCCAGAGACTAAAATTAAAGATAAAATTACGGATAAGATGTAGGAGACAAAATAAACAATTTTTCTTCTGTGGTAATAACAAATTAAATTTGAGGAAATAAAACAACACTCTTTAAAAAAAAAAAGACAGGGTCGATGAAAAATGGTAGATGTCATATTCCTTGTGAACTGAGTTCTAAAAACAAGTTCTTGCTGAGGAGCAGATAGCCACATGTACTAGCAGACCCGGAGATGATGTGTGGAGTGGGTGAGGGCATTTCCTTTCCTAGACAGAAAGATCTCAAGGGGATGAGGCGGAATCAGCTGAACCCTGGGCACACGGAGTGCTCAGGGACAGCCAGCAAGAATCCGGAAGAGTGGCAAACACAAGAATGGATTAATAGGTAACGCAGTTGTGTCGGCACTGTGCCTTCATTTTGACCAAGCAAGAAGCAACACACATCAGCAGGAAGACATCACAAAGCACTGTGCTTGGGTTCTTAGTTCTTGCCAGGCTCGAAAGTGTATGAAACCATTTCTCTTCCAGTGAAAAAGAGTGGCTGGAGAGGCTGAAGTGTGTCTGCTCACGAGCGATCTCGATCTAATGAAAGCTATGACCCAGCAAACCTCAATGAATTCTACAAAAATCTAAATAATCAGCCCATCTTCTCAGCCACTTGCCAGAGACAACAATTTGGGTGAATAGAAATGTGATACAATGAGTTTAACATATATCATGCACCAGTCTTTAAACACAATTTCAACAATACAAAAAGTGAAGATATGTATGTAAAGGCAGAAATTATAACCAATAATAAAAGAAACTATCAATTAATGCAAATGCATTAATAAGCAAGTGATTACAAAAAAGTAAACAAGGATTCTCAAACAACAATTGTGGTCATATATTTTATAATTAAACAGCCATAATAGATTTAGGGTGCATGCTGAAAGTAATTAAAACACTAAAATATGATGAATTTGATAGATGTATAAATGAAATCTTTGGAAAAAAGTAAAGACTGAGACTGGAAGAAAAGAGAGAAAAATACTTGAAGAAAAAAATTGCCCCATTTGTTTTTCAAATTTAATAAACAAACTTTATCTATTTAAAAAGTTCAATATGCTCAAACTGAATATGTCCAAAAAAGCTGACACCTGAGTATACCATAATTAAACTACTTAAAATCATAAATCACACAAAACCAACACCCCAGGAGAGTTAGAACCCATGAAACTTGAAATATGGTGGGATAATCATAAGAGTTATGACTTGGATGGCTTCTCACCACATCAAATGAGAGAAAGGAGATAATGGAATGCTTCTAAAGTGTTGAAAAGGAAAGCATAAGCAGAAATTGTCAATTACAACTTTATATGAAGTATAAATATATTCTAAATGTTAAAAGAAAGACATGTTCAGATGAGCTAATATTCAAAATACCCACATGATAAGAATAACCTAAGGAAGTTTTCAGGCTAAAAAGAAAAATTATACCATAGGTAAAACTTAGGTCTGTAGGAAACGATTAATTGTGCCCAAGATATTACATGTATGGTCAAAAATAAAAGGCCATGTTTTCAGAATATTTCTATGCTGCTTAAAAGCTATTTTTAAAGCAAAAAAATAATTTGTTGTGGTGCCATTAACACATGTAGAATTAAAATACTGTGTACTATAATATATGATAATGTGGAATACTAACATTAGTCGATTCAAAAGGAAGACGAAAAGGAGAAATAAAAGAGCAAGCAAAAGATGAAATAAAAAGAAAACAAGTAACAAGATACTAAGCTTAAATCTAACCATATCGATAAACTAAATATGGGTTAAATATTTTGCATAAAAAAGACAATCTGTATCTGGATTAAATAATAAACCATTTACTATTTTTAAAAACACTAACTTTATTTTTTTTTATTTATTTATTTTTTTTTTTTTTTTGCAGCACCAGGGATCGAACTCACAACCTCGCGCCTAATAGGCGCTTAAGTCACTGAGCCAAACTCCCAACCCTAATTTTTTGAGGCAGGGTCGCACTATGTAGCTCAGGCCAGCCTTGGGCTCGCGTTGTAGCCCAAGGCAGCCTCGAACTCACAACGCTCCTCCTACCTCAGCCTCCAGAGTGCTGGGATTAAAGGCGTGCGCCACCACGCCCGGCTGTTAAAAACACTAACTTTAAATATAAATGTATAGATATGTTAAAAGTAAAAGATTAGAAAAACTGCACCATGCTCTCTCCTGCTCATTCTATGAATTTTCTTACTGTCCGTGCAGTGTTTCCCCTCACTACCTGCGCGTTTGTTGTGTTCCCTTTGGTGTGTGTCTGTGTGTGTGTGTGTTTCCTTTTTTAATGCTTCCATTAAATTCCTTGTCATTGAATCTTACCCTCCCTCCTTTCAAAAATGCTGTCTCTCCCACTCCATACAATTTTCCTTCTTTTTCCTTCCTTTCTCCCACGCCCCACAAAGACCAGAAGTCTGAGCACAAGGGGTCCGCACAGCCTGGCTGTGGGACAGAATCTAGTCTTGCCTGGTTTCTGATAGCTGCCTGCGTCCCTTGGCTTAAAGTCGCCTCCCTCCAATCTCAATCTCTGTTACTGACCATCCCGGAGCCTCTCTTGCGCGGTACCACTCACGAAAGTTGAAGGACCTAAAGTTTGGTAAAGCAGAGAAGAAACTTTATCTTTTGATCAAAAAGGTTGGAAAGTAAGAACTTCATCCTAGGTGGGGCAAGAGGGGATTCTTCTGTGGGACAGGGCTCAGACATCATGAGATAGAGGCGGGCTGAAGGTGACATGTGCTGATCCTCTTCTTTTCATCAGAACCCACTGATGCCCACTGTCTCCTTGGCAAGTGGCGCCCATCACCATGTTGGCTATTTCTGATCTGAGCTCTACTTGCAGTCTTGTTCCTGAGTTCTTGTTGAGAAGCACAGCTGCAAGAGCAGATGATGGGGGTTTTCTAGTGCTTAGGTCTTCACACGTCATTCTCCTTTGTATCTAGTAACTCTTACTGCCACTTTCAGATTTAAAAAAAAAAAAGCAATGACAACAAAAACTGACTACTATGGTATTTAGGGCCCATGAGTTAATCCAAGATATTGCCATATTCAAACCGTATTTTCAAAAACCTCCTCCATCCCCCCCAAAAAAGAACAACTTTCATACATTCTGAGATCTGCCACAGTATTACTTTTTTTTTTTTTTTTTTTTTTTTTTTTTTTTTTTTTTTTTTTTGTGACACAGGGGATCAAACTCACAACCTCACACCTGCCAGGCAGGTGCTTAAGCCACTGAGCCAAACTCCTGGCCCTAGTTTTTTGAGGCAGGTTTGCACTCTGTAGTTCAGGCCAGTCTTGCACTCATGTTGTAGCCCAAGCTGGCCTCGAACTCACAACGCTCCTCCTACCTCAGCCTCCCAAGTGCTGGAATTATAGTTTTTGTTGTAGCTTTATAAGGTATAATTGACAAGATGATATCTATCTTCAAGGTATATAGGATGTTTGATTTAGGTACATATTGTGAAATTATTACCACTTTCAAACTAACATATTTATCACATCATATACTTATAATTTTTGTGGCTATAACATTTGCAACTAACTCTTCTACATAAATACACCCTCCTTATCTGTAGTCACCATGTTGCACAATGAATTTTCAAAACTTGCTCATTCTGAGTGACTGAAACTTTGTTCCCTTTCGTCAGCATTCCCATTTCCTCCACAAACCAGACCTTGGCAAACCCCATTCTACTTTAGCTTCAGAGTTTGACTTCAAAAATTCTACATATGAGATCATATGGTATTTGTTTTTCTGTGCCTGGTTTCTTTCATTAAATGTGATATCTTCTGAGTTCAAAATATTGTCAGAAATGACAGGAATTTTTGGTGTGGCTGAATATTCTTATGCTGTATATGTGTACCACATTTCTTTCCTCCACTTATTCATCATTGAACACTTTAGACTGACTCCATTTACTGGTGGTTGTGAATGATGCTGAAATGGATATAGGGAGACAGATATTTCTTTGATACATTAATTCAATTTCTTTGAATATACACTAAGAAGTGGAATCAGTGAGTTGTATGGATCATAAGTGGAACCAGTTCAATTTTTAATGTTTTTTCTTAAGAACCTCAATCTCACATTCCATGATTGCCTGCCAACTGCATAACTACCTCTGGTAAACATTGTGTGCTGTGGTGATGCCGGCTCAGTGAGGGATCCAGTACACGATGGGTGTGCTGCAAGACTATATGACCTAGTGGCACCCTACCTGTGTATGTAAGTACACTCTATCACGTTTGCACAATGGCAAAAAAAATCCCCTTCTCCTTGTCTTTTTTTATGATAACTCTTTTCTATAGACTGGTGTTTCAAAATTTTGATTTGCATTTACCTGATGATCAGTAAGTTGGAACATTTTTTTTCATGTACCTAATGGCCATTGCTATGTCTTCTGTAAAGAAACATCTACTTAGGTCCTTTGCCATGTTTAAACTGTGTTATAAGTTTCTTGCTTGCTATTAAATTGACTTTCTTCTATGTTTTGGATATCAACACCTAATCAAATGTAAGATTATCAATATTTCTCCCCTTAGTAAACTGCTTCTTCTGTCTGTTGATCATTTTTGTTAATGTGTACAAAATTTATGCTTTCATACCACCTCATTTGTTATCTCTGCCTATTCAATCTGTGCTTTTAGTGTCATATGAAAAACCTTATTGCCAAAACCAATGCCAAGTTGCTATTCTCCTTTGTTTTGTTCTAGAAGTATTAAAGAAGTTTCAGGACTTATATGTAAGATTTTATTGTATTTAGAGTTTGTTTTGCTTATGCTGTAGGATAATGTGAATATCCAATTTTGGTACCCTTTATTACAGAGACTGACTTTTTCTGACAACTTTGTTGTAGATTGGTTGACCATAAATGCATAGATTTATTTCTGTGCTCTCTATACTCTCCCACTGGCTTTTATTTTTTTATGCTAGTACATACAGTTTGATTGCTATCATTTTGTACTAGATTTTTAAATTAGACAGTCTGATCACTCAGGGTGGTTTCTTCTTGCTAAATATTGCTTTTGCTGTTTAGGGTCTTTGTGGGTTGTCCTGAGTTTTAGGATTTTGTTTTCTAGTTCCGTGAAAATTCTCACTGAAATTTTTATGTGAAGTGTATTGAAGCCTTTCATTTTTAATAGTGTAGACATTTTAACAATATTAATTTCTTATCAATAAACAAAGGATTTTTTTCGTTTATTTCTGTCTAAATATTCCTTTCAATGCACTCCCAATGATGCATCTTCCTTCCTCTAGCTTCCAACACCTTTCAGTTGTACCACTAACTCATGACAAAACTTTTAATGCACTTTTGAGAGGGGGCACTTACTGTCTAAACCATAACAATGCCTTACCTACCAGAACATTTCTTTACTTATTAACCCTCACAGTAAGTTATGAGTACTCTTTACTTCTTTTTAGATATGAAGCTTAAAGAATTGAAGTAAATTGCCTGATGTCATCTTTCCACTGTGTCATCAGATCAGATGTTTGGAAATCTTAGTCCAAATCTCAGGACAACTTACTATGACTTATCCATTATATCTCTTTCCTATATTCTTCTAGCCTCTTCAGAAAAATACTCCAAATTGTCAAAATATTTAAGTAATGGAAAAAAATTTCTATTCATAAAGTCTTATTTCGATCAGATGTTACACACAGGTAGATACCTTCTTCCACTCACAGAATATCCTTTTAAAAGTTGTTTATCAGTCAGACACACAAGCTCCGATCTTGCATAGTTTCTCTTATATGAAAAAAATGTAAATATATAAATAAAGAGCAAAATAGAAGAAAGATAAATAGGAAGGAGGGGAAAGTTTAAATATTTCTCCAAATTACATATTTCATTGTTTCAGAAACATTTTAATGTATGTGCTAATTCATTTCATTTATACCACTGGAGTATCTTAGATGACTGAGAAAAAAGCTTTATGTTATTATCTGTCTTTTACTTGTGTTGTAAGAATCTTTTTGGTTTATGTCCCGTAACTCTGAATAATGCTTTGAAGATAATGATATACAGTGTACGAACTACTGTTATTATTTTGTCAGGCAATTTTGTCTCATTTTCTCATAAAATAAAACATAATTTAAGATAATTATCTTGATTCACTATAAAAGATAGAAAGGTAATATCCAGAAAAATTGTAGATATAAAAGGGTGGGTCTAAGGTCCATTTTCACATTTTTTCAGAAGATAGTTCTCATGCACTCAGAGGTGGGCTGAAGAGATCCCCGCCTCCTGGAACTTAGGAACTTGTGCCAACCTTTCCCATTTTGTGCGAGCTGAATTCATCCAGTCTTTTCTGAAAGAAAGAATACAGACAAAGCAATATCATGCCAACTCTGATGTCACGTAGTAAGACTGTGACTTTGGTCTTAGGTGCTTACTCTTATTCTCTTTTAGATCATGTATCGTAGGGAAAACAAATGTCACATCATAAAGCACTGCTATGTGGAGACCAGAGAGCAAAGGATAGAAACCTGTCAACACCCAAGTGACTGGCTTATCAATGGGATCTCTCCCTCCAGTGGAGCCTTCAGATTACACTGCAGCACCAGAGATGAACTAAACCACAAGACAGACAAATCAAAGGTGCCCAGATGAAATGCAACTGGATCCTGACACACAGAACTGTGGGATATAACTATTATTACTTTATTTATTTTTTAAAGAGCACATAACAGAGTAAAGCCAATCATAACAAACCAGTGTAAGAGATACAGGACTTCGAAACATCATGAAATCAACAGTAGTTATCATAATGCCCCTTGGTGTCTTCAAAATAGCTGCAGATAACTTGGGACATAGTAAAAATCAAAAAGAACAGAATAGAATAGAAACAATAAAAACAAAACAATGAATGCAATAAAGGACTTCAAAACAAGCAAATAGCATATCCAAAATTTCTACCATAATATATCTTACTATCCATAAAATAGCTTCTCCTGCCATGGAATTTAACATAATCAAACAAAACAAAAGAGAATAAAACTCAACCCAACAGAACAATGGAAATGATATAGGACCTCAAAAGAAAACCATGGGGAATCAACAATAGCTGCAACCCTCAGAAGGAGATTCCCCCTAGATGTCCCACTGCATACCGATATCCTCTGAACCTATGATCAGACCACTGATCCTAGACCTGCAATGTTAGTGAAACACCAAAACACCACAGGCTTTCAATTGCATTTCACCTTGATAGCTATCATCATAGCCGGTGTTCCTCTGGATAAACTGGTTGCTTATGGGATGGAGGGGGGAGGACAGAATTAGTCCTTCTTGTTTACCATCCCTGGCACTGGAAGGGGCAGGGGTCTGGCTGGTCCCACTCTGGCTGTGGCCTACGTATGGTGCTGGTTCCCAGACTGGGCTTGTTTGCTGGTGCAGCCATTGTTTTCTTTAACCCTGGTCCAAGAATGGCCAGTAACTATTATTATTTTTAAACAGCAAAATTTCAGGTATTTTGGTACACAACTGTGAACAATACAATAGCATTAAATATCTCTAGACTTCAAACTCTGTTCTTTCACTTCTTAAAAAATCATATGGTAATCTTCCCCCAAACATAAATAACCCAAATTGCTACAGAGTATCTAAATGCATTCAAACAACACTTGAAACCACTATTCCAGTATCCAAATAGGTAGCCAGAGTCAGTAGTAGCCACTGGAAATAAATTTGAAGTGAATAAAAATATTTGAGAAAAATTGAACTATCTTGGATACAAGAATATAACTTGAGAAAATGTTTCTATGTACACTACCCTGAAAGACAGTTTTAAATTAATTCTGTGAGGTCTAGATTGCATTATTAAAATTACAAAATTCTTTAAATATTGTTAAGGTTTGTTATATTTTCCCCTTTGTATCATGAATATGCTTTGATTTCTTTACATTCCCGTAATCTATGTTGAGATGAAATAAAACATTATTAGGATAGTATATTAATGCTAAGTCAATACAGGTTTGCCAAACTATGCATAATGCTGATTTTTAAATGAATATTATATTTGATATAAGGTTGCAGGTTTCGGAAAAGAATAGAATTATAAACATGTTAATGCATTCAACCATTACTTTGACATCACATTCATTTTGTCTTTTAATTACTCTGTGTCTTAACTATTTTACAATATGCATCAAGGTTGGTTGACTTCTATTTGAAGATACTGAAGGTCATTCTGTCCTGTCTCCTCTCAAATTTAATTCAGCAAGACAAGGGAATGAGACAGAAAATAAAATTCCTCTTTTCGACAATTCAGATGTTAAGTTAAAAATTAAGGAGACACGGAATAAGCTTGCCAAGAGCAGAAACTATTGGACCAGGTGAATAAAAGAAGGCAAGAGAAAAACTCGTCTTTGCATATCAAGTCCAGAATGAGAGGAGTACAAAAAATTAAAAATTAGGTCTTACATCCTGAAGGGCCATTATCCTTTCCAGAAATTGAAGTGTTTGGATGGATAAGCAAGTAAGTAAGGAGATGCTATGAAGCCATATTAATCAGAGAGGCATAACAGAGGGAAATAGCTGAGAAAGAATCCACTGAAACATTCTAACCTTGCTCACAACATGCTGTGAGGAGGCAGGATGAAGGAGCACACAGTCCTGGAGTTTCAGCCTGGTTGTTAAATAGATGAAAATGCCAAGAGGTCTGTGAAAGAAGAGTGAAAAACAACCAGCCTTCTTAAGACCCCATAGAGAAAAATTTGGAAACCATAGCAAAGTTTTTCACTCTGTGCCATTACAGTTCATTGACCTCTGCTCTCTCTCAAACATTTTCACATATAGCTCAAACAAAGGTCAGAGAGCTTATCACTTATTTTTTAGTTCTGGAAGCTTTCAAGACTTATACTTTTAATCCATTTTGAGTTGAGTTTGTGTCTGGTGTCAGTTAAGGATCTAATTTCATTTTTCTGCATATGGATATTTAGTTTTCCAAATACCATTTATCGCAAAAACTATCCTTTGCCCATGTTTTTTAAACCTACTGACCATAAATGTAAGAATTTACTTCTGGGCTTTGATGTCTCTTCTGGTCATCTATGCCTGATTTTATGCATGTACAATACATTATGACTATTATGGCTCTGAATTAGATTTTAAAAGCTGGTAATATTATCTCTCGAAGTGTTTTTCTTTTTTATTATACTCAGTTTTGCCTTAGGTTTTGGAGCATTTTGTGGTTTCTATATGAATCTTATTGCTTACACTGTATCAGTTAGGAATGTGATTGGAATTTTGATTAGTACTGCATTGAACCTTTAGTTCATTTTGGGTACTATGATCATTTAAAATATTGATTCTTTTGCTGCAAGAATATGGAATATCTTTACATTCATGTAGAGTCTTTTACTAATATTTTACAGTATTAAGTTGACAGGTATTTTATCTCCTTGATAAAATTTATTCTTGCGTATTTTATGGTTTTCGGAGCTTTTTTTTCTTTTGGTTTTTGGAACTGTTGCAAATAGGGCTACTTTCTTAATTTCTTTGTTTCTTCTTTTTTGGTAACAACTGGCATGAATTTTTTTATCCATTCTCATTCAGTATATGTGTATCCTTAAAACTAAAGTGAATTTCTTGTAGGTAGCATATAAAAGTATCTTGTAGGGGCATGTGTTAACCCACTAGTGAAAGTTCTTGATTAAATGTTTTAATACATTTATGTTTAAGGTTATTATTGGCAAGTAGAGGTTTACTTTTGCCAGTTTGTTTTCTATTTTATTTCTTTTTTCCTCTCTTGCTTCCCTCTTCTGTGATTTACTATTTTACAGTGACAGCATGCATTGGTTAGTTCTTACTTAACTCTTACGCATGTATACTACATTATTGCTATGAGACTTACACAAATATTGTATAGTTACATGGTCTATTTTAAGGTGTAATGTCTTAAATTTGATTTCATACAAAAACTTTCAGGTCGGGGATATAGCTCAGTGGCACAGAACTTGCCTGGCAAGTGTAAGGTTTTGAGTTTGATTCCCAGTATCCAAATAAATAAATAAATAAATAAAACTCTACACCTAAGTTCTCTCCCACATTTTATGCTATTGATGTACAGTTTGCATTTCATATTGTTTATTCATTAACATATGTTTCAGCTAGGGTTGCTTTTAATATTTTTGTGTTTTGCTTTTGTGCTGGACACCATTGCAGTATTCAAGTGTTTAGCATTCTCCTATATACTATGTTAGTCAATTTTCTGTTATGTAACAAAATGCACGTGATAAGAAATTTTAAAAGAAAACATGATTTATTGTGACTGACAACTTGGAGATTTCACTCCATAGTCAGTTGCTTTGAAGCCTGCACTGAGGCAATACATACAGCAGCGGTGTGTTGTAAAGGAAGCTACTGAACTCATGGCAGCCAGGATATAAAGAGAGAAAGAAAGAAAGAAAGAAAGAAAGAAAGAAAGAAAGAAAGAAAGAAAGAAAGAAAGAGAGAGAGAGAGAGAGAGAGAGAGAGAGAGAGAAAGAAAGGAAGGAAGGAAGGAAGGAAGGAAGGAAGGAAGGAAGGAAGGAAGAGAAAAAAAGAGGGGACAGGGGGAAGGGAAATAGGAGGAAGAGGGAGAAAAGGGAGGGAAAAGAAGTGGGAGAGGCAGAATGAAAAAGGCTGTATTCTCACTCTTGCATTTAAAATCACATCTCCATGGACTTCAGGCTCGCAATGGCTTCCACCTTTACTAATGGTTCCACCTCCTCCCAAAACTTTTATTCTGGGGATCCAACCTTTAACATGTGGACATTTAGGGAGCACCCAAGATCCTAACTAAGGCACTCACTTTACCCCATGAGGTTTATAAGAAATTTTTAAATATTGTTAGCAATCTTTCATTTCAGATTTAACTCTCTTTTACATTTCTTGCAACTTAGCAATTTAGTTCTAGTACCAATAATCTTCTTCGACTGTTTTTAGTTTTGTTTTTTTTTTCAATCTGGGTGTGTTTCCTGGTATATCATTATTGGCTAAAAGTTTTTATTTGTTCACTTGCTTTGCTTTACATCTCCTTCAGTAATTTGAGTATCCCTGAACTGCAAGCTTTCTGCAGTGAAACCCACCACTAGTTTTATATAAATGGTCCTTGATATGTCATACATTGTTTTCCTGCTATCAAAATTTTTTATTTTGTTTTTTATTGAATTTATTACACTGTGTGTTGGTGAAGATCTCTTTATATTTTAATCCATTTGTAATGTCTTAGGTTTCATAGAAATAGATGTTTATTTTCTCTTTCAGAACTGAGAAATTCTGTCATTATTTACTTAAATGAGCTTTCTTCTGTCCATAGGTTGCATGCACTTTTTGAAATGTAATAGTCTCTTGGTTCCTTGACTACATAATTTTAAATAACTTGTCTTCACATTTAATAATTATGCTGCTTCATTGAATCTGCTCTCAGTCTACTTTAAATTTTCTAATTCAATCATTGGGCTCTTCAGCTCCAGAATTTTTTTTCCTTAATGTAGATTTTATCTCTAATGATCTTTCCATTTTGCTCAAGGAGTTTTCTCCCTAATATCATTTACTTTCCTATTTTTGTTCTATTTTACCTTACTGAACTTCAAGGTGATTATTTTGAATTCTTCGATTATCATTCCTTTTTAACCAGTTCATGCAGCTTTATTTTGTTCCCTTTCTTGGTGCTGTATTTCCTTAACTATTCATGTTTTTGAAGATTTGCATTGTTGTCTTTGTCTCTGAAGAAGCATTCATCCCCTAAAGTCGTAAATGAACGTCTGTGAGATAGATCTATGCTGGTGACCCCATTTTGAAGCTAGTCCATCTAGCTTCATTGTTCCTATTCACTCTGGGGGGATAAATCGCAGGATTATGGGCTTTTAATTCCTCTAAAGCAATGTAGTGCTGACAGGGTTTATTTTATTTTCACTTGGACAATATCCTGAAGTGTTCAAGGTTCTATGCCTTTTCTCAAACCAGCAGATTCAAGCCAGCTGCTAAGATCTGCACCTGTTGTAGAGATTCACACACAGAGCAAGAAGCAGAGAACTGTACATACATCAGCTGGTTGAATATGTCTGCAGGTGACTTATCTGACAGAATTCATGGGCAGGCTTCTGTTTTATGGAGTCCACAAGCCAAATAATCGGTTCTGCACCCAACTTTTGAGAACCATGGGGTGATTGCTATAGACTCCTACCTTTCTCGCTGCTCCTACATGTCTTCAGACAATTCAGCTATTCATAGAACCACTTATTCCAGCTGGGTGTGGTAGCGCACGCCTTTAATCCCAGCACTCGGGAGGCTGAGGTAGGCGGAGCGTTGTGAGTTCAAGGCCGGCTTGAGCTAGAGCGAGAGCGCAAGGCCGGCCTGAGCTACATAGTGCGACCCTGCCTCAAAAAAACCAGGGCCAGGAGTTTGGCTCAGCAGCTTAAGCGCCTGTGTGGCAGGTGCGAGCCTGTGAGTTCGATCCCCGGTGCCGCAAAAAAAAAAAAAAAAAAAAAAAAACAAACACATAGAACCACTTATTCCACTGTTCATTGTTTCTGGGCTTTGGCTACAAGTAAAAGTCTTATCAACATTTTTATATCCTCCTTTTGGTAGATATGTGCACTCATTTCTCTCAGGAATCTACCTAAGAGTGGTATTTCCGGTTTTTTAGTATTATTTTTGCCAAATGTGTTCCTAGTGTGACTGTACCAGTGTTCACTGTGAACAGTAACGTCAGAAAATTTTACCAGCAATGGAAACCTTTGTCAACATTTGATATTGGCAAACTTTTTATTTAGTCATTGACAATTACTTATAGATATTTCTTTCGGTCTCCTTTGTACTTTTCTGACTACATATAATTTTGAAAATATTTTATATAACTATTGCCTATTTGTTTTAATGGATTCTTTTGTGAAATATCTCATATTGTTTGTCAATTTATGAACTGAATTACAGATTTCTTTTTAATTTGTAGGAGTTCTTTTTACAATTTGAATGTAAATCCTTTAAATATGTATTGCATATGTTCTAATCTTTGTCCTCCTTACAATCCCCTTAATGATGGCTTTTGGTGAGTAGAAAGACTTAAATTTAGTGAAAATTATTGTATTTATCTGTTAATGTGTAACTACATACCACAAAAGTTAATTGATTAAAATACTTTATTTATTTAAAATTCTGTAGTTTGCACAGACATGTTAGTTTCTGATAGCCGGGTTTCTAATGTGGCATCTTAAGTCTCATTGCACAAGAGCAGCGCAATATCATTTTCCCCACATTTCATTGTTCAGAGCGCAACACAGCATGATACTTGTTCAAGGACCCAAGTGCAAAGGTTTATGTGGTAGTAGTATCTCTATTAGCAAAACCCAGGAAACGGGTCATATTAGAGTCATCGTGTCTAAGCATTCCTGTGTACATGCAGGAGGAAAAACGAATGGTGATAAGAGAAATAAGATGAGAATAATAATGAAACATCCTTAAGCAATAATAAATTTCTGATAATTTATTTAAATGACTTCCAGAAGCTTCACAGGTATCTTTTATATTAGGACATAGATGACATTGGGATGGATGGGAAAAAATTTCATAAAAATTTTCATATATTTTATGATGCCACTGAACATGAATACAAATGGTGTATATAGGTCACCTCGCTGTCTCTCCTAAATCAGATTTCTATAAGTTCAGTGTTTCAACTTTTGTTCATTGTGCGCATTAATGTTTATTTCAGGGCTAGGGACATAGCTCAGTGTTAGGGGCCCTGCCTGGCAAAGCACAAAGTCCTGAGTTCAATTCCTGGTGCCAAAACAAACAGACAAAAATGTTCATTTTAATAAATGAGAAATACCACCTGGTCTTAGTTTCTGTATGTCACATTGTTTCTCATAGAAATTAATGACTATGTGAAGAGACACTTTTGAAAGAGTTATGGGACCTATTTATTGATTTTTTTTATAAAAAATTGTAATATTGGAGTTCTGATGTCAAATTCTAGTTTCTAAGATTCTGGTATAAATAGTTGCCAGTCTTAAAGATTTTCTTGTCATACCTTCCATCTTTCCCTCCCTTGCACACTGATGCTTACTCAATTTGTCATTATATTAATTTTTATTAAAATGTAATGTCATTTTTAACTGTAGATCATACAAGGAAGCTTTATGTTCTATCATAAACTTTATTGCTTTACACCTAATTTTTCTTTTGCTTCTTTGGTTTTTTTTGTTTGTTTTTTTGTTTGTTTTGGTTTTTTTGTTTTTTTTTGTTTTTTGTTTCTTGTTTTTTTTTTTTGGAACAGGATCTTGCTATATAATTCAGTCTGACTTTGAAATCACTATGTATCCCAGGCTGGCCTCAAATTCGTTGTGATCCTCCTGCATCAGCTTCTCCAGTGCTGGGATTACAGATGTGTGCCACCACTTCAAGCTCCTGATTTATGAATTGATCTTCAATGTCTGTTTTGTTAAAATTATAAAACATTCATTCTCTGCTTGTTCTTTAGAATTTTCCAGTAAATAGACTGCTTCAAAGGTTTTGTCA
The DNA here is from genome assembly GCA_004363535.1 of Dasyprocta punctata. Classification (NCBI taxonomy): domain Eukaryota; kingdom Metazoa; phylum Chordata; class Mammalia; order Rodentia; family Dasyproctidae; genus Dasyprocta; species Dasyprocta punctata. The sequence goes on along the minus strand of RJWM01001707.1, from coordinate 66,321 downwards.
TTTAAGACCAGGGGTGTGGGGAGGGGACAAGAGCATATAAGTGAATTTTTAGAATACAGTACACCTGAAATTTGACTTGATATTCAAGTGAAATTGTTGAAAATGTAGATCTGAAAGTAAAGGAAAGTCGTACATTTAGCCTGGAGGAGAGCTGACTGGCAAGCCAGGGAAGAAACACCTGGCTGGACACTTGCCTTTAAGCAAAACCTTTTGTTCCAGTGGCTGCCCACACAGCTGGGTGGCCCACAGGCTCTCAGAGCAATGGTAATATGTTTTGAATTGGCTGTCCACCCCTCTTCTCTGTGTCCTCCCTCTAGAGCTGGGTGGGAAAAATGCAGTTATAGCCTTGAGAAAGAAAAATGTTCACACTCTACTGCTTTCAACTTTAGAAATTCTGAGCCAGCGCCTACAGGGTGCAGAGATTTTGATTAGAAGTTAAGGAAGAAATCAATACTTTCTGATTCCTGTGGCCCTTTGCAGTTGCAATAACATTGCATTCACTTGCTTTATGATAAAAAAAAAGTCCTTGCTGCTGTGAACCAGAAAAATCTAGACTCAAAAAAAGCCAGAGCTAACTTACGACAGAGTCAAATGCAAAAATGAATTTTTGTTTTCTAACCTTACTTGGCATTTTATTTACTGTAATGCACATGGTGAATATGAAACCATAAATGCCACATCTCTACACTAAAAACAACCTGATCTAGCCCATACTGATATAAAGAACTTAACTGAAATGGAAACTTGGCTGTTTTATCAAAGAAACTGAGTGTTTTGATGCTGCTTTTGTAACTTATGTGGGCAGCAATCTATTTAATGCTTTGGCTACTCTGTGTTGCAGATATGGAAAATTATGTTAAGAACTGATGAAAATAGCAAATAACGGTGAGTTAAGTTTGAACAAAAAATACGAAGGTGAATAAGATAGGAGCTTCACGAAATCTGTAGAGGATCATAAAGGCATTTATGGAATTAATTGCCTTGTGCTGAATTGTATGGCCATGTGTAAGCACATTACTGAAATAGGTAAGAAAGATATTTCTCTAGGAGACTGTGTAAATATTGAAATCAGAGTCATTCTCTAAAATAGAGAAGATATAATAGATAATGTAAATGATCTTCCACTGTAACCCACAACAATGTATGTCCTTTTACCTTATTTTTATTTCATACTGATACCCTACTAGGTGAGGATTTTAAAAATAAAAAAATTACAGTGTTTGTTTTCACGTGACATGAGAGATGAGAGAGAGAGAGCACAGGAGAAAAGGAAAAAAGTCTTTATTGAGGGCATGTGAGGGTTGCTGAAGAGATGCAGGAACACTCTGGAAGCTTCAGAGGGGAAAAAACTAAGGGCTTTTATTTGGAATTTGACAGAGAGGGAGCAACAGGGGCTGGCAGAAGGAGGTATTGACAGCTGATTGAAGAAGCCTTTGCACTTGCATGAAGGGGGAGGTTTGACTTGTTCCCCAGAAGAACGCAGGGAGGCACTGTCCAACACCAAAGGGAGCCCACACATGGGGAAAAGCCTGTCGTGCAGCAAATCCATTTCAGCAGTAAGTTCAATAAATACTGTACACACAGTGACAAATTGTTCCTCAACTACTGATTTTGTAACTATCCAGTTAATATCTATCTATATTTCCATCTTAATAAAAAGAATTCTATAATAAAGTTAGAATGGAATTAAAGTAAATAAATATCCTTTGTTAAAAATAAATAGCAAGGGCCGGGAGTTTGGCTCAGTGCTTTAAGTGCCTGCCCTGGCAGGCTCCATGGTTGTGAGTTCAGTTCCCGGTGCCGAAAAAAAAAAAAAAAAAAAACAGGGCTGGAAGTTTGGCTCAGTGGCTTAAGTGCCTGTGTGGCCAGCGTGAGGCTATGAGTTCAATCCCCGGTGCCGCAAAAAAAAATAAAAAATAAAAATAAATAAAAATAAAAATAAATAGCAGCATTCAGCTTTTCTATTAAAAAAAAGTCTTTATTTTAATTCAAGTCCCACATTACCAAGGAAAGGTGGCAGAACCCATTGTATGTAACAAAGGTCTCTAGGGTCCAAAGGATTAATGACAAAATAACTCAAAGAAAATCCAAAGCAGCAGTTTTCAATCTAGTTTGTGCTCTGGAAATCACCAGTCTTTGTCAGCTCAAGCTGCCTTAGCAAAATACCCCTTGACTGGGTGGTTTTAGCAAAAGAAGTTTGTTTCTCCCAGTTTTGGAGGCCAGGAAGTTGAAGGTCAAGGTACTGGCAAAGTAAATTCTTTTCGGAGATATCCTCTCTCTGCATGGTCATGCGTGCTCTTCATAGGCAACAAGAAGGGAAGCAAGTACTAATCACATCTGAAGGTCTTCCTCCAGAACCTCATGGAACTCGAATTACCTCCCAAAGGCCCAACAGCAGTATCATCGCTATGGAGGTTTCAACTGCAGAATATCAGTTTGGGGTGTATAAATCCATTCAGTCCATACTATAACCTGAGTGACTTTTAAAGCAAGTGAACCAACCATTTTAAACCCTAATACATGAGTCCCTTCCTCTAATATATTGACTTCATTGTTCTGGAAGTAAATTGTACAAAAGAATTTTAAAAATCTCCTCAAGATATCCTAATATTTAATCAAGTTGAGAACTACTCTGTCTGTAGCATATAGACCACATTTTTGTGCATTATTAATGCAGCTTCTTTCCAATGAGACATATGCCTTTCTTATTTTATTGTTTCACATTTTTGACATAGTTCCAAACTTAGGAAATATTATAAGAATATAAAAAATGTCCCATACACACTTTACTAAGATCGTCTAAGTGTCAGTACATTACCACATTTGCTCTGTTCTTCTCTGTCACTTTCTGTGTGTGCACACGCATGCACACACACACTTTCATGCGCATGCACTCAAGCTGAGATAGCAAGAGGAGGAGAGAGACTAATATATGCAGGTGTGAATTTCCTTTACTTTTGAAAACTACAAGATCATTCTTTTATATAAATGTAGTAGAATAGTCAAAATAAGAATGCACACCAGTCTTGAATGAGTTCAGAACTCATCATCCAAAATTGGTCCTAAGAATTCTATGAGCCAAAGGCACTTTAGAAGAATACCAAGTACAAGATCACTCTTATTTCTGTTCTCTTTCTGTTTCTTGAAACAAAAGACAGAATTCACATGTGAAATATGTCTTCCCTATGCCAGAAAGAATCATTCTTATCATCAAGAAAGACAAGAGGAAGCCCAGGAAAGTCCACACAAAGGAGCTTTCTTTTCCTGGCCTCTTTTCTACCCAGTTCCCTGGATCCCAGCCTCTTTGCCTTGTCGCATTTTTATAATTAACTACTCTTTGTCCAATTCAGCCTGCAATTGTTCAGCTCCCTGTGTCTCTGGATATTCATTTCCTTTTGAATGTTCCTGTATCACATAAAATTTATAGTATTAAATAAGTGTGTGTGTTTTTCTCTTGTTGATTTGACTTATGCCAATTAATTCTCAGGCCCAGAAAATTAAAAATCCTAAACTAAACTGAACTAAGGAGACGGAGGTAAAAATTTACCTCTTATGCAATACAATCATTAATTTGCACCATTTGATTTTTCTGAATTGTTTCATTAATGTTCAGTTATGGAAATAATCATACAAGTTTTCCCCTCCAATTAACAGGCTCTCCTAATACTATTTTCTTACTAAGGAGTGGGAATTAGTTTACAAATATTGTGTGTTGAATTTTTTAAAGGAAATAAAACAGAACAATAAAATGAAACAAGGCAAAATAATGAGAATGATATTGGCAAAAACAAGACAGTAGAAAATCCACAATAGTTACTACATAGCATATTGTTATCCTCTAAATAGATACTCAAACTATGGGTTTTAGGTCTGCGAAGTCTATCAAACAGTACAAGCATTAAGTTCTTTCTTTACTTCAGTTGCTGTCATCTCCGCCTGCATCCTTCCAAGTCAGCCAGTTGTTGGGCGGGTGGGGAGATCTTCTCTCCATGCCCACACACTGGCTGACTTACAGGGAGTGCACTGCTTCTTAGTTCTCTCCCAGCTGTCCCAACAACTGCTGGTCCATGGGAGGGTGCTGCTGAAGTTTTTGTTAAATATCCATTAGTAAATAGTTCTATAATTTTTTCTTCGTACAGCCTTTTAAAATTTGTGTGTCAGTGTTACATTTCATAAAAGAGATAAAATATTTTCTTTTATTATCAATTCTCTTGAAAAATGTGTGAATTATTATATCTTTAAAAATATTTGCTATAATTCTCCATGAAACACTATTGGTTTGATGGTTTTGTGTTGCTGGCTCTTGTTCAATTTTCCCAAATTCTTTTGGGTGATTAGTCTTCTTAAACTTTGCAAAACAAATTCATGGCAGTCCATGATTTTAGAAGACTCTACAGATACACTAATATGAAAATGAGACATGACAGAACAAAACAACACAAGAGGTAGGCAAGAAAATACAGAAGTCTAAAAGATAGAAACTGGGTGCTGAATGATCATAAAAGCTGAAATGTATTAAAATTTTGTTTGTGCTGTGCCTTATGCTTTGAGTACATAATTTTGCAACCCATAAATTACTGAAGAAGGAGTACTATTACGCAATTACATAACTAGGGCTAACTAACCTTCAATTTCTACAGCCAATAGAAGGCAGCACTGGCATGTGAACACCAGTCATAGACTTAAGTAAAGGTGTACACCTTGTGGCTGAACTGTTTCTCAAAAGAAAGGGAAAAGTCTCCCCTAAAGAAAAACCTGATTTGAAGATAATTTGACAACAAGCACTGAGACACAATTACATGTCAGTATATTGAAAGAAATTTTCAATAAATTTAGCAAAAGGATTGTGCTGCAATCAGATGAATCATGAAGAAAAAGACAAATAATAAGCTGTAGGTTGTGTTTCCAAGAATATATTAGATTTTGTAATTTTAAGGAGATGTAAGTATACAGGTCCTGAGCAAAGTTTTCCAATTAAATACTGTATGCGAAATTTGTATGTTTAGAAAGGGGAAGCACTTATCTTTAGGAATACTTTTAGATTCATTTAGTACAAGTCATAATGGCTAATCTAATTTTTCTTTTACCTTATTTGAACTTAACTTGATATTTTCCTAGGATTTTCATATAGCATAGTGGTTAGGAAATGTAGGGGGTACAAGGAAAATTATAGAGATATTTGTTCAAAATATTTTAATCTATAATATGAATAAAGATATTGAATACATTTTATAAAACTTGCAAATAACATGAAATGACCATTAGTTTAGTAATGCAATCTAAATGAATTTTAATGTAACAGAGAAATCAGTCTACTAAAATGACTTGCTAGTGGATAATATTTACTACACTGTTTGATCCAAAAGATTGAAGAAGAGCTGGGCTTGATGGTACACGTCTTTAATCCCAGCACTCTAGAGGCTGAGGCAGGAGGATCGTTGTGAGTTTGAGACCAGCCTGGGCTACAAAGTGAGTTCAAGGCCAGCCTGAACTGCATAGTGAGACCCTGTCTCAAAAAATAGGGCTGGGGATTTAGCTCAGTGGCGTAAGCACCTGCCTGGCAGGTGCAAGGTTGTGAGTTTGATCCCCGGTGCCAAAGAAAAAACAAAAAACAAAAGATTGAAGAAAGTAGTAATTTAATTTAGCACCAGTTACTTGAAAATGAGGATACATGGAATCTAAAAAATAGTGTCTGATGTCAATCTCAATTTTACAATATATTGGTGCTAATATCAACTCACTTAGCCTATATTAACAGAGTGGTAGCTGTGAAATTTTAATATTAATTGAAATTGTTACAATTCTGGTACAGTTGTAGAATTTCATGATTACTGACATGAATTCAAAATAAAAACTTTTCCTATTGGACAGCTATCCAAAAATGGAAGAAAATAAAATTATTTTGGAGGTTATGTATTTTTTATTATTGTAGTGCTCAAAATGCAAAATCTAGTGAGAATGTATCAAAATAAATGATTCATGTATAACAGGGGTATATACTTCATTATCTAAAGTAATTTAGATGAAGCCAATTATATATATATATGGGCTATATTATTTAGACAATTAAACTAGCATAGTATGAGCCAGGAGTTCTCCAAATTTAGGATTCAAGATCCATCAAACTTTAAAAAAATACAAAGTACTTCAAATAACTTTTAAATGTAGATGGTAACTATTAATATTAACCATATAAAATTAAAATGGATATTTTAAAAATATGTATTGATTTAAAGAAAATAATCAGCATATTTAACATAAGTAACATTTTATTAAAATATTCACATTTTTCAAAAACTTGAGTACCAAAGCAGCAGTTTTGCAAATCAGTTTATGGATGAACAATGAGAAGAGAGCTGTCTCCTTACTCAAGCCATTATGCATTACCCAAAACTATTGTTTTGGTTGAAATATAATGAAAAAAATATAGCTTCATAAAATATGCAGACAGAAAAAAGAGGAATATTTTAATACATTTTCCATATAATTTTGTAAATTCTTATTTGATTCTATACCAAAACTCAACAAGCAATGGTTTATTAAAGGTTATTCTCAATATGTAATTTTAAAATAACAATGAATTTTGCTATAGCAAAATCTATTGTTCTGTCTTTGCACTTTAAATATACATATAAAAATGTATTTACCTTGCATTCTTCATTTGGAAAATATTGATACACTAAGTTATGGGAATCTTTTTGATACTGATATATTTAATTAAAAATCACATTTATTAATATTACTACACTTCTCTTCAGAAAAATCTGTAAGTAGTGGGAAACTACGAAGTTAGCAGTAATGGGTAAAACATTTTCAAAGTAAAACCTTACCTTCAAGTTCAAATTTTATTTTTGTCAATAGATTTTGTCGGTAATTTTCCTTAAAACTACAGTATCATTGCATCCCTTTTTTGAAGAAATGACTACAAAACACCTGAATGTGAATAATAGTTTGTATGACCATCATTTTTGAGAAAATAGTCTTGTTTCATAAAAAAAAGTAGTCATTTCAGTTCATTACTCAAATAATTTTTCCTTTTTAGGGCAGTTGTCATACTATAGCAGAAGGGTGTTACATGTACTTTATATTTATTCATAAAGATTAATGAAGATTTATATCCACAGGTAGGTTCTTTAAATTAATATTTTTAATATTTCATCAAGTATAATATTAAATAAATTATTTTTCTTTATCTTGAAAATGGGTGGTCACGAAGAATATAATTACTGGTATACTGCGATGTCACTGACTTGATGCACACTATGGTGCCCACGGTCTTGGTTATCTATGCCTCTTGCACCATTAATGCAATGTCACACAATAAAAATGTAGCTAATGTCTTAGTATTAGTCTGTAATTTGGATCTCATAAACCCTAGGAAATTCTCAGAGTACCCTGGAGTGCTGCAAAACACACTGATGCCTTGGTGACAGACTGGTCAAAAGTGTTGGAGAATGTGTAATGGCTCTACTGAATGTGTAACAGCTCTGATTTTGTGACTGTGAACAAATTACTTAACCTCTGAGCCTCATTTTGCTTACCAGTAGAATGGAGATAATATGCCCATGTGAAAACTGGATCACATCAAGCATTCAGTAAATGTAAAATACTAGCTGATTATAAAAATACTAAATTTTTCTTTCTTCATAGTACTAGTATTAATAAAGCATGCTACCAGTTTATTAACTTGATAGAAGTACTATATATACCATTCCATACATTAGTTATCCTGCTGCATTATCTCTAAAATATTTAATATGTTAAATTTTTCATTTCTATGTGAATCAGAAAAAGTGACAGTTTACCTGAGAAGGGTTTTCTAAAGAACTAGTACTACAAGGTTTCATTAAATAATTCATGATGTTTTAGAAATAAAGATTTTTAGTAGATAACGATTTTGTGGAGAACTCAAGACTATATAGACAATGTATTTTAAAATGTGATTTTTCATTTAATGAAATATTAAAATATTTTTACATTCCATTCAATAATTTTGAATTACTATACTTTGGGTAAGGAGGAGAAAAAACATCTCTACCTCTTGAGAGCAGAACTATTTCTGTACTCATCTTTAGAAAATTTGATTTACCACCCATGAAAATGTTATTCAAGTACATAACATATGAACAATTCCTTAAATGAGGCTATTCTCAAAAACTCAAAACAATATTAAGAAAAATGTACATGCCTGTAAAATAGCAGGAAGTACAGTATAAGTTTTGGAGACTGATCCCCCGCATTTGAATCCCAGCTTTTGCTGGGATTTTTGCAAGATACTTAACTTCTTAATGCCTAAGTTCCTCATCTGTGAAATGAGAGCAATCTGAGAAATTACCTTACATGATTATTCCTGTAAAGACTAAATGTTTGTATAAGTAAAATGATTAACCAGTAGTATTTTATGATTTGATTAAATTAATAAAATCTTAGAGTGAAAAGAAAAAAAGGAGAATGACATTGCTCCACACTCTCAAAAGCATGAAAGTCCATCTCACACTCGTGACGATGATTACATTAGAATCAAGAAGCTATATTAGTTTGCTCTGGGTACGGAAACAACAGTAATTTATTCCTTCACAATTCTGGAGGTAGAAGTCAGAGATCACAATGCACAGGGCTGATTGCCTCTGAGGACTGTGAAGGAGTGGCCTGCTGCTGGCCTCTCCCTCGGCTTGTAGATAGCGTCATCACATTGCCTTCTGTCTATACAAGACCGAGACCAAATTTCTTCTTTTTATAAGGACTACGGCTATATAGGATGGAAGGTCACCATAATGACCTCATTTTAACTCTACTACCTCTTTAAAGACTTTATCTCACCATAAGGTCACTTTCTGAAGGACTGGATGTCAGAACTTCACTGTGAATATTTGAAAAGATGCAATTTAGCCCTTAGCAAAAGAGACTGGATGGTGAATATGGTTTTAGAGAAAATGCGTTTCATTGCTCGTGGAGAATGTCCTCCAAAATTTTCTTATAAATTTATCATTTTCTTAAAAACCACCAGAATACCAGGAAAGCTTTGTATGTGATTCTTATTTTTATTAGTCTAGATAATCCATTGGATTTTAATTTCATAAGTTGTAAGAATATGTACTTTACTTTAGCATGGGGTTTTACTCTCTGATTCATTACTTGAATCAACAAAGCTAACCTCCTTGAGGGAAGACACAATGTATCAATTATTTTGTTCCTATGGGGCCTGAATATATATGGGAAACCCAAGCTTTGCTGAACAGAATTTAATCAAAAACCCCTCAAAGAGATTTGACAACTGTAGTCTTCACATCCTGCTCTAATTCAGACTACACTAATTAAATATGTTACACTTGTAGTATTTAAATGTATATGTTTCCTCAGTACCTGGCACAATGTACTGCCTCATTAACTGAAGTCTTCTTACCTCTGTGCCTTCTCTTTACTTACACGGAAAGATCTTTGTCATCAAAAACCTTCTGTCCCGCTTCTCCTAGCTTCACCTTGTCATCTAATGAAGCATCTTTTCATTACTCCTCTACCATTTTAAGGAAATATGTACAAGGCATTTACATTTATTCACAATTTGACTAACAACCAAATAACTTTCTGAGAAGTTGAAACACTTATTTAATGGATAAGTTACCAAAGTCTACATCAGAAGTCTGGGAAACTATTGCAGTAAAGAACTTTTCTATGCCTTTTCAGATAAAACAAGGAGGAAGAGAAGAAGAGAGGGTTCATGAGCACCTGGAGCTGCAGGATTCTCATGTCCAACCTGGTGGTGACATATCTACTGGATGTAAAGAGTTCTCACAATGAGACCTTAACAGCATTTCAATTAAGGTAATCCTCAAACATGGAGGCTCTCGGAATAGAGACTGCCTTGGACTGTATGAGGAGCTTGCTTCCTTAGGCCATCCAACAGTACAAGTGAGATGATTGGAATAACTTCAAAATGAATGTTATTTTTCGTAACCCATGTCTCTAACCATACAAACACCTAGAGCCAACCAATTCTTATCTTCAGTAGAGTCCTCCTCAAAAACATCTCAAATCCTGGGTTTTAATGTGCATACCTGTATTTCTACCAGTTAGGAGGCTGAGGCAGGAGGATTGCTGAAAGTTTGAGGCCAACTTGTACTACATACTGCATAGTGAGTTCAAGGATAGTCAGAACTACACAGCAAGAAAAAGAAATAAAAAACATATCAAATACACAACTGGAAAGTGAAGATTCAATGTCCTACCATAATGCATGATAATTAATAACTAATGTACTATTTTTCTTTAACATTTAGATTATTTCACATAAATGGCATTTTAAAAGATACAATGAGTATTTCAATTATGAAAATTTGGTATTCTTTTCTAAAATAAAATTAAAGCAACTTAGACAACCAACAACAGTCCATATTTCCAAAGTACATTTAAAGTAAGGTCCTGTTTCATATGCGGAGTTTCAAGGTTGACACGTTAAAATTTGGGAAATCATTAGTGACTTTATTACATTTTATCCTGTTTACTCTTTTTTTTTAGTTTTTTTTTAATTGGCACATGTTTGCAATACATACTGAATCCATTCCTCATGGGCCGTTGGTGCATGTACATGACACTTCTTCATTATTTTTCATCCACTTTTCCTCCTCTCCCTCCATCTCTTGGCCCCTTGGCCTTTTGCAAAGACTCTGTTTCCTTTTTTCTTATTATTTGTCTTTTCTTTTGGTGTTTATTTATATTTTGGGTTTATCATGCAAGAGAACCATGCAATATTTAAAGCTGTGTGTTGAATTTATTTCACTTAACGTAGTCTCAAACTGCATATATTTTCCTATAAATACCTCAAGCTTGTCTCTTTTTATGGCAAAGTCATACTCCATTGTGTGGAAGCACCACATTTTCTTTATCCATGCAACTGCTGATGGCCTTATATGTCAATTCCAAGATTTAGCAATTATGAATTGTACTGCTATAAATATGGGTACACATGGTCCACTGTATTACGATGTCCTTAACTCTTTTGGAAAAATATCTGAGGCAAACAGGATAGCATGTCATGGTAGAGTTGTGGACATCTGAGAAACAATAAAGTGTTACCCAGAGGCTTGAGGATAAATAGATTTGCAATTATAAATGAGAAGGAAATGAAATAATTCTCATCACTATTTTGCCAAGAGCTTGCCTCTTTGAAACACTACACCACTTTTGAAAGCAATAGGCTTTTCTTTCTCTTTGTAAACAGTTATATTTTAATTCTGAAGTCCAACATACACCACATAAAATGAACTACAACAGAACTCTGTGGGTTGTGCTGGGTGGCTTTCAGTCCCTATGATAAAATGCCTGAGCCAATCAACTTAAAAGATAAAAGTTTATTGTGATGTACAGTTTCAAAGGTTTCAATCTATGGACAGCTGGTGCAGGTGTTTTTAGGACAAAGAAAGGAGGACTGAGGAAAGCCTGTGCCTAGATTTTAGAGGAGGCTAGTGTAACTGGAGTGTGACTGATCACCATGAGGTTATGTGACTTCATAAGAGAGTATACATGTTTTTTCTCTCTTCTGGATGAATTGGGAGGCCATGATAGGCCTTTGAGAAAAAAGTGACATTACCTGACTTCCCTTCAAGTAGAGTCATTCTAAATAGACTGAAGGAAATAAGGCCAGAACTGAGGAATCAAGTTAGAAAGCTGTGGCAATAATCCAAGAGAATGGTGACGGTAGTCAGGACTAGAGCAGCTGGTGGTGTAATAGTAAGCAATGGTTACAGCCTTGAGCAACAGGTGTTTTTGAGGAGTTAAATGTGTATGAGGGAAAAAGAAGAAATGACTTTTTAAAGAACTAGATGAAAGTAAGGTGGAAAACATCGTGAGAGGACAGACTGAAGGACTGGAAAATCATGTCAGTTATAGACATTAACTGGGGCACCGTGCAGGCAGTTGTACGTATGAAGTAAATACGTGTCAAATATAAATTAGCCATACTCAGTGTGGAGATGATATTCGAAGTTGTAGGACTGCATGAGATGATAAAGTAAGTAAATTACATAGAGAGAATAGAAGCAATCCACAGAAAGAGCTCTGGTTGGTCCATGTTAAGTGGAATGAAAAAGAACTTGCATAGAAGAAGATGATACAGTAGCCAAGAGTGTACATCTCCAAAGAGTATCCAGGAAGAGAAAGTGATGACATTTACACAACCAACATTTTATTTCATTCTTCCCATCTTGTGGTTCTTTCATAAAAGCACTCAGTAATATTAGCTCTTATCTAGTTTTCTATTCATTGATTTTTGATCCACTGGTTTCTAATCAATATTTAGCTTCTTAAGTTGTGAATCTTAATGAACATTTTTTATTTCTGAATCTTATAGTTAGCTCTCTTTCATATATTCTGATAGTTAATTATTTTTTGCTTTTTCTCTTAATCTTCTATTTTATATATTTTAAATAATTTATAACACATCTTTTCATAATGCTTCTTAGTTTGCTTTATTACCTAAACTTTAGAGGTTCCATTCATTTTGCTTATTATGACAATTATTCGGGGTTTTTTTTCTTTTACTGTTTTGTAATTTTGGATTGTTAACTCCCCTTCTCAGAGTTTTATTGTAAAAGTATTGTGGCTAAAAAGACTTTGCATCTGCCTTTTCCAAGTATCCCACACCTGTGCCTGCCTTTAAGTTTACAGTTAAATTCTTCATGCAGGGATTCCAGAACCACATACAGTTAAAGTAAACAGAACCAAGCACCAGTAGATGCAGGCCTATTGTTTGGAATTCTCAAAATGTTTTTCCTCCTCTGAGATCCATGAAGGCATACTGGGTTCCTCATCATCTTCAGGTCCAATGAGCAAGACTCCTGTCTTCACCCATTTCCCATGAATGCAGTCTTTTTCTAGTTCTCATTTCTCAATGGGAGTCCCAACACAAAGTCCTTCCTCAGGTTACAGTGAATACTGAAATCTCCATGCAGCCTTCCAGCCAGCTCATAATCTTACATTGTACATTTAAATTCTAGTTTTGATTCTGTTGCCTGGGGATTTCCTCTTCTCCCTTGTGAGGAGTTTTCTTAAACTTTATCCCACATTTCTAGATAGAGCCAGTATGTTTTTGAAGGCTCTGGTCAGGAGATGGAGTTACATTATTTATTTTATCACATTACAAAGCCAGAAATATTCTAAATATATTTCCAAGCTTGGGATCCTATGTCAAGATTAAATAAGAAAAATAAGTCATGGTTGTATTGATGACATACACAAATGCATATTGTTCAAATTCACATAGCATGAGTATGTACAAGCCCTGGTGAAAATCTCTAGGAAAACCAAAAGGTGGAAGACATGGTGATATTATTATTTGGGTATAGAATCCTTATTGTTCTATCTTTGAAGATAGGCATTCCTGTACTGTAGTGCATTCCTCTCATGATGCTTGTAGGACACAGGATAGATGAAATAGAAAAAAATACATTGTCATGAAATATGAGGGACCCAGCCAAGAGCCCCAGTTGCTTGTGTTAAGATAATGGCAAGAGGATAAAATAAGAAACAGGACAAATTTAATAACACATGATCAGTGACTGGGAAGTCAGTGTCTCCCAGTGGGCCAAGAGAGTGACACTCCAAGACAGTCGCTATTTTTTGGGTTCATACAGTGATAGTGGGGCTAGCAAAAGGTTCAAAATTGGCAGAAGACTCAGAGGTCTATGACTCAGCGGGCAAGTATAATCTAGGGATGACTCAAGAGGGCAGAAATGAACCTATGCTAAAAAGCACCTTGCCCTGGAGTGTTTTCTTCTAAATTTAGTGGTTTTAGTTTTAGTCTTAGTGGGTAGGACAGGATGGCTCATCCCTGAGTTGATGGGAAATCTCAAATAGATAGTACCAATAATCCCAAACCTCCATTTATCCCTTAGGGAAGGATGCAAAATTAGCCATTGTGAATTTGTGGCCCCCAACAACCAGGCAATTGAAGTAGTCTAACAGTTTTCATTTCAAGAACATAGTCCTGATTCTATCCCAGGATGTTTAAAGTAGTTTGTCACATGTCACAACTCAAAAAATTCTCTCATTTCTCAGATTTCATTAAGCTGTGAAGATGAAAAAGCTAAGAAAAATCTAATTGAATTTTGCTTTATCAATCATTTTTAGAACTCTATGTTTGTTTATATCAGATTTTCCATTCAAATATCAAAGATAATTTCATTCCAAGAAGAAATTGTCTTCGACTTAGCATTAAGGGGACCCATGTAATTTGCTATGTCATTTGCCTGTTTAGGAAACCAAAAATGTGCAAGCAGAACAACACACAAATTGCTACAGCGCCGTCAGTGTCATTTTACCATGGCTAATGTTCCAGTCAAATAAATACAGGAATCAGGACAAGAATGTGATTTTCTCTGCTCTAAATGAAGCCTTTGTTTTGAGCATCTATATTGCATTCGATAAGACAATATGTATTTAGCTCTAGCCTGTAACTGCAACTCCAGATTTATCAATGTAATCCAAATTATTGTATAGGCAAATGTGTTTGAAAAACAGCATTTTGAATCTATGTGACACTAAATCATTGTTACAGTTGTTTACAATATTTACATTTGTTGAAAGCATTAGACCATAAGTAACAGAGCTGTTTATAAATCAAGTGTGAAGAAACTAGCTGAAAGAGAGTCATGTTCAAAATTTTACACAAAAACAAATTATTTCAAGATCAGGAATACAGAGAAATATAGCCTGTGGAAACCCAAGTAAGTTTGAATATTGGTATGTTGTTCCATATTTAGTAATTTTGATTCAAATTAGGAAAAACATATTGTATCGATGGCTCAATTTTCTACAAAATAGTTGATTGATTTAAAATTGATTCTAGACATTCCTACATAATTCCAAAGTCATTTATATTTATTATTCTCATGTTGCTAACAGTAACTCCACTTTTTCAGTGAATTTAATCGTTACAATAGTTATAACCTAATGCTCTGTGTCACTTGACACCTAGTGACAGCAGGAAAATAGCAACCTTGTATACCTGGTTCGCAGGCTGAAGATCATGTCACTGAGTCATGTAATTTTGTAAAAGGGCATACTGTGTGTTCCACATCTTTTCATGCCATATGCTTTCCTTGTGTATAATTTTACAATACATTCAATACTTTGCTCAGGCTCTAGTTATATCTTTTGATAATAAAAACATTCTAATTTAAGATATATTTTTATATTGAGAACAAAAATATTATTTTATCAAAATTTAATGAATGGCATTTTTCAAGGATTAGTGCTTATATGTATTCAGAGGGATAGAGTTTTATAACATATACAAATATAAATTTTCCTGTTTATATTTTGTTCTCATTGCCCTATATAACATATCTCTTCTTGCATAAAAGGCAAAAACAAACTAACCTAAACACGAACGGAAACTGTATTTGATAAAATGCTTTGACTTTTTGGTAAGGAAATATCTGTTTGTGTTTGCAGCTATTACAGATTCTCTGTTTATCCATTATTTTTTCAAAAATTCTTTGAAGATGAGCAGCACTGTTTTTTTTTCCCCTCTGTATTACTTTTCAATATTGTCAGAAACTTTCCTATAATGGAAAAATTACTTCAGTCAAATGCCTTTATTGCATCTGTGTACAATTTAATGAATAACAATTTCAAAGACCAGCTCAGCAATAATCCTGCTTTCCTCATTATTGCTAGTATATAACCACATCATTGTAGGCAAAACATTTTTCTTCACCACGCTTCATCTTAAAAAAAAAATAAAGGATTCTATTTTTCTTTCAGTTAAGCTATATGCTTTGCTGCAATAAACTCCAATCCAAGAAAGCAGTCAATCACCGGTCGAGATAGTATTTCATCCATGTAGTAAATGTCACATGCTATAGCATCTGAGGTCAGGAATTCCAAGAACACTAAAATAACAGTCACGTATCATTTTAATCTGCTGATCTCAAATTCAACAATATACAAAAAGGGCCTTCTTTTTTTATATAAAATAGAAAGTTTAAATTGACCTTTAATTTGCATCTCGAAAAATGGCAACATCAGCTTCTGCTACGCCAATTGTGAATGCTGTAGGTCTTCACAGCTGTGGAAAGTATTTGTTGAATCTGACACTATTGGTTTCCAGAGTCTAATTCCAGGTCCAAATTCCAACTCCACTGTGATCTTCCAGGCTTGACCAGAGGCCATTACGCAAGCTTTGCCTGACAGGCACTTGGGGAGAGCTGCTATCCCCGCACTGCACTGGTACCCAACCTGTGCACTACTACTTTCTGGAGGGAGTTGCTATTCAAAATTCAAGGTCCTGCAGGCCAAGCAGGCATGCCCATAGGTAGGCCTGGGCCAGGGGTCTCCATAGGGAAGCTTCTAAGAAAGAGATTCAACTGAGGAGCATTGTAGGTTCCTCTGCCCAGAACTTCCTAGTGTAGGACCCTAACTAAGACTCTTTTCTAAACTCCGACTCAGGACTTTCTAGTCTTCGTCTTCCCCTTTCTTTTCTCCTACTCCCTTCAGTTCATAAGTAAGCAACAGACTTTTGATTGAGGCTCCTGATCAGCTAGATGATTCCCTCTGGACACACTGCAGGTCAACGGACCTTCATCTGCTGCTGCTCCTTGGGGAAATGGGTCACCAGAGAGCTGGTCACTGTCTTTATCCCTTACCTCACTATTACAGCAGAAGAATAAAGGCTTTTGTTGTGTTTGGTGTGGGTCATTGTACTTATTGAGCACCTTGACTAGCGAGAGTTAAAAGTGGTTCATTACTCTTCACTTTCAATTTGGTTGTTTCCTTTCAGCAGCATTTTAGTAAAGCTAATGACTAAGCTCAATGGGTATTTCTAATACTACAAATTTTGTAAAAGAGAAATTTCTGTCTCACTTCTCAATGTATATCCATATGTATGGACAAAGCAAAGAGGAATGATAAATGGTCTATCTGAAAATGAGACCACATAAAGATAACCACAGCTATGAGGTCACATTAGCACTACTAAAACAGTATTTCCTGTGCTGAAAATTAGTGAGTTTTGGTTTCCATTATTGCTTATTAAAACTTGTGACTTTATGTAATAAAAAATGCCATATTCACACTCCAGCAATTAATATAATGTAAATGTTGAATTTTCCTTCTTGACATGTTAGCATACAACTTAGTCTCTCGTGAGAAAGAAGTTGTTATTATTCAAGTTACATCAGTGGAGACCAATATTATGAGCAGGAAAACAAAGTTTCATTGTTTAACAGATGCCTAATTAGGGAGCTGAGTACTCGAATCAAGTGAGGCATGGAAATGGATAATATAATATTCACATGCAGAGCACATTATTTATCAATAAGGTGATAAATGCTTCTATGAAGGGAAACACCAAAGCTCAGTTGAATTCTGGGCTGTTAATTCTTCTTTTTCTTGTTTAATGCTTTCAACGGTAGGACAGATCAACTTTACCATTATAGCTTCTGTGAAGTTAAACTGTTGATTATTTTTCCCAATGGGAGAAAAGAAAATACCTTAATGACTATAAAACTTGAATCTTGTAAAGTTTTATTTTCAGAAACACACCATGAATATTGTTTAGTTTCATGTGGAATATGTGAAATACTGATGAAATAAAGCAGGTTTTCGTGTACTGCTGAAATCCACAGATGAGCTAAATTAAAAAGATAGCATTGGTAGAAATGAAATGTTCTGTGAAAAACAGCTGCTTTGTATAATGCGTGTCTAACAAATAATGGATTGCCATATTCTTTTTAAAGTTTTCTTTCAAAAAAAAAAAAAGAAAAGTTTTTAGGCTCTTTAGATTTTTGCCATATGCATAGCTGGGTTGAATATTTTAATGTTACTTCTGACTTTTGAACAAATAGAACCATACACTACAATTACTAAATTACAATTATTGTACATAAAATGTGCTTCTGTGATTGAGCGCAAAATGCTTTTCAAGTAATTACTCTGCCATTTCGTTTTATGGCAAGTGAAGTTTAATCAGACTTTAAAAGGAAGTTAGGCATTCTTAATCACAACAGGCATAATGACATAAAGCAACTTTTGCAATTTTAGAGAGTAGTGCTATGTATATCAAACTTGACCATTTTCTTAATTAGGATTATGCAGAAGCAAACTGAAATAAATAAGAACATGAGTCTCTGGAAATTCAAATTGTTTTACTTATGATCTATATATCTATCAGTTTATTCTGTTCATCTTCCTATTTTGCCTCCCTGTTTTGCTCTTTACATTTTTGTCTCTTTCTAGATAGCTTTATTCCTTTCTTTCAAATGTAAACCAATCTGTTCTTGGATTTCCTTCATGTGCGTTTATGTGCATCTTAACAAAAACTGCCTTAGCCTGTAGGGTCAGAAGTTTAAGAAAAAGCAGTATCAGCTATGTCCATAGGACTATATTCTAGGAAAATGCTTAGTACATGGTAAAGATAGCTTAAAATACAGTATTTGTCTTGACATCTCACATTTAGGAAACCAGTTGAATGACTGAACCTATCTGTATCAAATTAAATATCTAGAGGAACAATAAACAATATTTAATTAAATATTAGTGTCTGTGCTTCATGGCATGGTGATTATTTTAGTTATTAACAGTCAAATCAGTTTAACCTGCTGTTCACCTTTCCCATCCCAATTCCTCCACCTCTAGAAACCACCATCCAGGTTTGTGCAGGCTGACATGTTCTTTGCTCTTCTTCCCACTACAGCACCCTCAGGCAGAGGGATCTGATGCCTGGACTGGCCATACAGTAATTCTTTCCTCTTATAAAATGATACAGTGAAACACGAGGAAGATTGGACAGAAATGGCAACTTTCTCAATTCAGCCGCCCATTGACAGACACTTCTATTGATTGCTGGTCTCTTTGGCTATTTTCTGTGATCATTGATGACCTCCATGTACCAGGTAAAAAAAATGCTGTCTCTATATTAAAGCTTTCTGTTTCTCTTTTTGAAGTCTTTGAGGTGGTTCTCAGATGTAGGAGTTCACTTCTACAACAACCGCAGTAGTGCTTGACTGTGGTTGGACCTGTGCTGTGCCCCTCAGAAGGTCTTGGAGGTTGTCAGGTCCCAGGTTTTGGGAGCGCTTTTTTGGGAAGTGAGGTCCATCAAGCCTCTTGGTCCTTAGGGATCAGCCCTTGATGTCAATTCAAATACACTTTCAAAGTCCCACTGTCTTGTTTTACAAGTCTATTTCTTTAAAAATGCTCTGATATGAATGAGATCCACAGGCCACAGTGAGTTTTCAGAAGATATCTAATGCTGTGGTGAGAGAAGATGAGTGTGCAGTGCTAAATATGGAAGCATGAGTGCTACCAGGGTGCTTCGACAGTTCATTTAATTTTTAAGGCATGCTCAAAAGAAACCACAGAAATTTGAGAGGACAATTGAGTCAAAGAATTGTATCTCTGAGGAAAGTGTGTGTGTGTGTGTGTGTGTGTGTGTGTGTGTGTGTGTGTGTAAAAAGAGAGTGGCAGAAAGAGAGAGAGAGAGAGAGAGCAGATCAAGGTAACAGTGTTCATTACCAACTTTGCTGTTACCTTGACAATCAGTATTAGAAAAACTCAATAAAGTTTGTTTCAAAGTCAAATGGCAGTGGAGTTCTCACTGCATCATAATGTCAATTGATGACATGGCATATCAATTTCTGAAACACATTTCTGAGACAAAACACTTCAAAGAAACTAGAATGGAAGGAATGAATTTCAAGATGGATATATTTCTTTTTTAATATACTTGAATAAAGAAAACAAGACCTATTGTGATGACAGTTAATCTTCTACCTTAGTGGAAATCATTGTGGAGATGTAAATGAAATGTTCTAAATTTTGATAAAGTAATGTATGCATGTGCTTTTTTGTTTTTGTTTTTTCTTTTACCTGATATGAAAAGAAACTGCCCCTCCCTTCTTCGTGTCACATTTGTTTCCTGCTTTTTGCAGGAAAGAAAAACATTTTGAATTTAGCCTTTTTTTCTTGAAAACTGATTTTATCTGAAAACATACTCTCTTAACCGAGAGTTCTTTATCTATTTAAATCATTATAGTTTTACCCTGAAAATAAAGATATTGTTTAACCGCAACCTCTCTTAACTTCCCTTCCTACTGTTATTCTTCCAGGACAGTTATGTCATTGTTTGTAATTCAACTTTTAAAAGTCTTTAAGTAAATTTATTTGGTAAATGTAAATGCTGTACTTATACATCTGTCTCCTGTTCTATCTACTGTGCACCATATCACGGCAGGCAGTGTTGGGTCCCTGTACAGCAGCTATTTCTCCCTTTCTTGTTTGATTTACAAATCCTAATATTATCCTCATTTGCAGATTTGGATCAATAACAGTAGTGGCTTTAGAGAGTTGGACTGAAGATTAGATGAGCTAATATGCATAAAATAAAAATAATTAAAGATTAAAAATATGCATAAAAAGCCTAATATAACTCCTGCTAGAGGAAATGTGTTGGTTATAGTTGTTACTATGATCATCCTTACTCAGGCAAAAACTATTATTATTTTTAGTCTTTGGTCAGCCTCAAAGGAAGAGTCCAAGTTTGTAGCGAAAATATGGGCATGACACTCCTTTTTATCAACAGTTGAAAAGTAGGCATTTGACTCTAGTTGGTCAATAAGATGTTACAGGACCTGAAAATAGTCATTTTCATTCATTCGTAATAACAGACTACACAGCAAAAAAAAAAAAAATGTTTTTCTACTCAAACCCCCGTAAGTGCATTATGCTGAGGATGATTCCATGTCAAAGTGATGCTTAGGGTTTTGACCAACCCCATGGAACTTACAGTAACAACAACAACAGAAACAAACATCTTAAGGATGGCAGAGGAAAAAGGCAGAGCCTGGTCCTTGATGATGTGAATGAATATTCAGAAAGCTCTTGGAAGGATTAATTTCAGACACATCCTTAAAGAAAAAAATACTGATACAGTTATGTGAACTTTATTTGGTTATTATTTTACTTGGAACTGAAAATATTCTTAACATATATTATCCCTTGATGCCTTCGTCTCTTTGACTCCCCTAAACTTCCACTTTCCAACTTAGTTTATCTGCTCATTTATTTTGTTTAGTTAAGGTAGAGTAACATACAAATAATCTCAATTTAAAATAAAAATTAATTATACAATGTGCTAGAGAAATAGAGTGTAATTTGTAGTCAAAAGTACATATAAAAATAAATGATATTTGGGTATATGTAAAAAAACGTCAGAAGAAAAGTATAAAACTAAAAAGGTAATGAAAGTTATGAAAACTAGAATATAAAATAACAAAACACAAAAAAGCAGTAGGCTTCTACCCAACCAAAACGTGTGGCTTGTAAAAAGTAGTTAGTTAACCAATGGCAAATCTATTGAAGAAAAAGAATTAAACGACACTTTTTTTAATGTAGCAATAATAAACTAGAGATTTAAATAAGCCTAAAGAAAATCTTCAGACAAATAAGGTTTAAAGATTTAAAACTTATGCATAGTAGGTGATTTTCTAGGAAAGATAGAAATCATACAAAACATACTTGGAAGAAATTGCCAGAGTGAACCAATAAGCACTAGATAAATGCTACAAGTTTTAAAAATAAAATAATCACAAAAGACATCAGGCATGGGTAGTTTGGTAGGAGAACACACACATTAGAGATTCAACAAGTGCAAACTAAACAAAAAAAGAAACCCACAGGGAAAAAGCCAGGTAAGACTTAGGATATAGAGAAACTATATAAATAGAGCACCCTATTTGGATCAGCAGTTAAACAGCATTTAGAAAGCCATTTAAAATGAGAATAATTCGTATGAATTAAAATGTGACTCTACCTGGAATATAAAGAGGAAGAAAATGAACATGAGAAGCTCAGACCTTGCGATAATGCAGAGACAAACAGTAGAAAAGAGTCAGGAGTGGGAAACAGACCTGACAGGGACTGAGATGTTGATTTGAAATAGATACAGTTACCAAAATCTATAGGAAGATGTTGGAACATTCGCTGTATTGTACTGGAAAATGATTATTACTATTTTAAATGAAATGTTATCCATATCACTTTCATGGGCATAAATACAAAAAATATGCAGTAAAATTCAGGGTAAGTAAGTACAATAGCAAAGCAGGCAAACTGGAAATTCTTTCCAAATATAGGGCAAGAAAGGATATACTAGGCAAGAACCATGACGGCGTTAACATTAACAGAACGTTTAATAAACTGCTAATTTACAGTCAAAAATAAAATGTTCCAAACAAGCAAGTCAGTGTATACAACAAGATTGTCAATCTATGCACAAGAATAATATTACTATATGAAGGACTGCACAAATCAAATTGAAAACAACAAATAGATAAAATGGCAAAATATATGTAAGAAAAAAAAAAAAAACCTCCAGAATGTAAATGTATTTGCAAAAGGATAGTCAGCCTTACACTAATTAGGAAGAATGTTTTTCAGTATTTTATCCTTGGAAAGCAGGACCTTTCCTCCATGTTCTCTGTAATTTTCTGTTAATAGGAAATCTCCTGTCTAAATTACTTCATTGAGTTTTCATTCTCCCCTAGGGGTCTTAGCAGTTGTGCTCCATCTTCTAGATTGAGCTTTAAATCATATTTATGTAACTGATCTGGGGGTCCTGAATACCCTATGGTAACCTGGATGCACGATGTTCAACTGTTCATCATCTAATTTTGATAGCTAGTTGCTTTTATAGAACGGATTCCCTACTTCAATGAAGAGAAATCCGGAAACCCAGGTAGTCAACCCACCCCGCACTGTGCCTCCATGTAGTCTTTTATGTGAGTTATTGCTTGACTTCTCTAAAGTTACAGATATGTTGTACAAAATAAGAACTCTTTCTTATGCATTGTTATTTCTCCTATGTAAGTAAGTAAATTCTATTAGTTATATTTGTGACTCTTCAAATGAGACATAATAAAATCAGTACATAAGACAATTATAGTAATATTTTACAACGTAAGAAATACGAGTTTATCATATGAAGCAGGCACTATTTTTCCTGAGTCACCTTCCTGATAGCTTTCCCTTTATTGTAACCAGGAAAATATAAGAGAGATAAAGTAATAGCTGAAAGTTATTAGGATTTTTTTTCAAATATTCCACCCTCTGATGTAGGGAGAAATATTCTTAGGTTATGAAAATTATCTATAAAATAGATCCCATTGTCTAATACTGAGAAAGGTTTACATCTCATTCTTCAGGACCATGTTTCTAATGGTTATAAAACTGAGACAGATGGCTCTTCATTGCTCTTTGGAAAGGATGGTCTTTTGGATCTAAAGTCTACAACAGATGCTTCAGGAGCTTTCTTATTAGAAAGAAAATGGAAAATGTTCAGAAAAGGCCAATTATCTTATTAAATGAATATTAAGCCATATGAAACAGGTGTGATATTAAATATTTAGGTGGATATTTACTAGACATCTTGAAAAAGATGCATGCTAAAATCATTTTCAAATGCCTTACCTATCAGATGAAAACATTCCATAAATGTTAAGTGACAGCAACAAATCTTCACGGGCTTTCCTTTTGTACTGTGTGAGATCTTAATGATTAATATACATACTCTATTGTGATATCAATATGGTAAAAATATTAGAGCTTGTTCCAATAAAAAAATATGTTAAGTGCAAATTATACAAAACTGTCTAAAACTTACTAGAGCTCAAGCTTGTCAAATCTCCTAGCTAAAATTGAGTGCTGAGTGGATTTCCTGAGGCTTCTTAAATATTTACTATTTGTTCAGGCTGTGCTCAAAGAGATTTAAAAAGTGAACCATTTCACTGCAAGCTGTAAAGCATCTATGTACCTGCCCACATACACATGAAGTGTATCGTATCAGGAAGTGATAACTTTTATCTGGGCTAAACTCACCTACAATACTTGACTTCACAGGCAATCTAAATATAGAAGCCAATTTCATTTCTAAATAATGAGTGTGAATCAGGTCACCAGTAAAATTTTACAAATCAGGTCAATTGTAAAATTTTAAAGGCCAGGAATGAAATGTCATATACAATCTGTGCTGGCAGGTATGAGGCTATAGTCTGTATTTCCATAACTGGTTACCTAATACTGTGTGGTACAATGATCTCATTCATCATACCTTTTGACAGAGAGTTGACATTGCTTTCTAGGGTGTTCTTGGTTTTACTGTATTTATCCTAATATAGTCAGCTTTTAAAATTGTATCCTAAATACCACAATCTCCTGATAAACTCTTTCTTAAAACTGATTTGTCTCAATCAGAATCACCTGTTGTCTTAAGGATTTCTATGTATCCTGAATGACTGTTATAGCTACTCTCATCTGGCAATTATTCTTCTAACATTCATTGTTATTCAGCACTCAATACATAGGTGAAGGCGAGGCTTAATTTGCTCGAGACATTTTTATATTTAAAGGGTATTATTATCCATAGTTATATAAGTTATTATTCACAGGTATTTTTCACATTCAAAATGCCACACTTTCAGCCGGGCGTGGTGGCGCACGCCTTTAATCCCAGCACTCGGGAGGCTGAGGTAGGCGGAGCGTTGTGAGTTTGAGGCCGGCTTGGGCTACAACGCGCGAGCGCAAGGCCGGCCTGAGCTACACAGTGCGACCCTGCCTCAAAAAACCACGGCCAGGAGTTTGGCTCAGCAGCTTACGCGCCTGTCAGGCAGGCGCGAGGTTGTGAGCTCGATACCCGGTGCCACAGAAACAAAAAAAGCAAAAACAAAAAAAAAAAAAGCCACACTTTCACTTCACAGGGATGAAAGTGCAAGAGACATGAGCTTCTTTCTATCCAACAAGATTTTTAACTTGTTCAAAATCAACTGAGCTTGAGAACCTTATTAATAGAGATTGGGGGAAAGATGACATAAAGAAATAACTTCCTGAAAGAAAGTGGGGTGAAAATCCACTACCTCATGTGTTCTAGAGATATGAAAATAAAATGTAGATACTGCTGATTTTGTCTAAAGTTTTAAAAACTGTGTTTTCAACTAGGTTTCAAATCAATGTGCAACATTGATAGGGCTAATATAGAGAATGCATCAGGTCACCAATTTTGTATTACTTTGACTAAGCCTGAAAATTTGCTTAAGAAGTTATCTGTAAAGATTGACATTGATCCCAGATGGCTAATATAGCTTCCAGCATTGCTGCCCTAACTTGCAGCAATTTAAATGAATAATAGGTTCCTAGTATAAGACTATGTAAAGAAAAATAATAAAAGCTACTTCATGCATTATAGCAATCTCTTTATTCCTATATGTGTTGATATTTTGAAATGGTTCTTGCACTAAAAATAGCAACTATAATCTTCTGAAATTTTTCTCTTCCAGTGTTAAAGCTTCAGTTGTTGAAATACTTTCCTCTCAGTATCCTAAGTGAGATACACATATTTGAAAATGGAGCACTGCTTACATTGACAAAATGTATGGTCACAAGATTAGCAATTTAAACCTAAATTCACAACACCATCAAGCAGTTTAAGAAATACACATACTTGAATGAAGTCTGGTATTTGATTGGAGAAAATCTCTTTCTAAGGAAGAAGGTAAATAGGCCATTGAATCCCTCTTTAATTTGATAGAATGAGTATAAACATAGTGGATGCATACTACATGTGTGATCTCTGGTACACACTATTATTCTTTCAGTTATCAGCTTTTACATGTTATTTGCCTTTCAGTCATGTGTCACAGAAATGTTTATACAGTATAAAGAGTCATTGAAATTAAAGCTCGTATATGTTTATTGCAATGAGTGTAACATGGACTCTATAGCATTTGAATTTCACAATAATAATACAGTATTCTAGCAGAATCATATTTTAATACCTAGCAATCTATTGATATCTCTGTATCTAACACTTACGATCACATATGGATTTGTATACATGTGTACAGATAGGCATATATAAAGTATAAGTTTTCTGACCAGAGTGCTCTAATTTACAAGCTATATGTACTCATTAATTTTTTGTTGCTTCTATTTCATCAATAAGATAGACATAATAACAATGCCATATTTCTATGGGTGCTATGTGAACAAATGAATTAATACATAAAGAAACCTTCTACATCTATTTGTAATAAATGTTGATTATTACTTTTATTACTTTGTTAAAGCTTTTTGCTTGAAATATCCCTTGAACTTCTGTGCTAAGAAGACTCGTACAGCAAATTGACTGAATGGGTGTGAGGTTTCTGATGCTGAATCTCTCTTCTCTTTAGGATGTGAACAACATCCCTCTGCTCTTTTTGGATGTAAAAAAAAATGAGAAATAACCAGAAAAAATTTCTAAGGATTATTTTACTAGGTGAAGGTTTTGAAGGTAATGAGGAATATTACATTATTTTTATCTCCCAATACTTAGCATATTAATTGAGCATTAAGTTTTGCTTACAAAAGGCCTGCCAAATGATAATCATGCTATGGAAATTTATATAACAAAAAAGATTCCTGGGTAATTGAGGAGGAGAGGGCTCATGGTATTAATCTCAGAAGCACCACAGTCTAATACAAGACAGGATGATCCAAAGTAAAACCAGGTCCAACATAAAGAAAGTTAAAATCCACAGCGACCCATTCCAGCCAGCTTATTGTCTTAGCAGGCAGGGAGGAGCTGTCTCTTTCTAACTGTTCCGCTAGCCCTGTAGCTAAACTGAGATACACGACCCTGACTGCTGTACAACTTGGAATTGTTTCAGTCTTGAAATAAAATTGAGTACACAAGAAGGTAAGGAAAAGGAAAGAGAAACAGAAAAAACCAACACTCTTTGTGAGGTACATATATTAAAAATAAATTTGCTATACATGAAATCAAATAAGAAATATAATTTTGTGTTTCCATGATTGGTTATTGGCTTGAATCATCCCACATGGAAAACGCTATGTTATTCAGTTGGCTTTGCACTTTGTAAACAGTGTAGTTGTTTTAGGTGCCTGTGTTGAGTTGGACAATTCTCTGGAAGTAGAAAACTAAGTAATTATTGAACATTTGACATACCTCAGACACCAAGTTGAGTGACTTCTTTTTATATCATTCAATTTAAACAAAGTAGCTTTCTACAAGTTAACACTTGTGAGTTTTATTTTATGGGTAATATATTATAACTACCTTAATTTTTTTTTAACAAATACAAAAATAGAACTTTGGACCTTGGAAAGTGATGAACAAAGAAAATAAGAAGAGATGGTGAGCCCCTGTGCCAATCAACTATCGAGATTAACTAAATTTTCAGGGTCCTTAGTTGACAGGAATTGAGGTTGTATAAAATTAAAAATGGAAATTCTCAAAGTCATTTTGCCGTTGTTATGCCTATAAGCAGACATTTAAAATGAGAGACAACTGACATGACAGGAATGATGAATTTCATGTCATTTTTTCAAGTGTGTATATGTATATGCATTTCCTTCTAAAATTTTACTATAAAATCATGCATAATCATTGTGAAAATACCAATAACAGCAATAGAATTACGTTTCAAATGAACTTAAGGTTTGTCATCTTTAATTATATTCTGCAGCACTGCCCTGCCAATTAAACCTCCTGTTAGGAAACATGTCACCCCTAAAAAGCTGCACACTGCTCACTAGTGGGCTGACATTTAATTTGCTAAAGAGAATCCCAAGGCCAGTTATTTTGTGTTTTTATCTTACATGGAACTTGATTTTTCTGCCTGAAGACCATAGAGTTTTTCCTTGATCCTTCCAGTTCAGTGTTACTAACCTTTGTATCGCTGTTCCTTATTTCATATCAACCTTTCTTGGGACACATTTCAGATTTTTGGTCACAAGACTGACTTCTCATTTCAAGAAGTATCTTCCTCCTTTTAGGTGTCTTCTTTTTTTCTAGAAACTCAGTAACATTCATCTTTAACTTGATTAATCTTTTCATGTCCATCATTTTGTTAATCACATTTGCCAATGTGTTAGCTTTTTTGTGTGCTACATACATTCCTCATGTTTATCCTTGTCTTTGTTTTGAGTAGTATTAATTCTATCTCTTTCTGGCTCCAATACAGTTTTCACTCCTGCAATACCTTATTATTTTCATCCTACATATTTCTGAGCTTTGCTTATTTAGGTTTTATTGCGTAGTGCATCTTTTTTTTTTTTTTTTTTTTTTTTTTTTTTTTTTTTTTTTTTTTTTTTTTTTTTTTTTTTTTTTTTTTTTTTTTTTTTTTTTTTTTTTTTTTTTTTTTTTTTTTTTTTTTTTTTTTTTTTTTTTTTTTTTTTTTTTTTTTTTTTTTTTTTTTTTTTTTTTTTTTTTTTTT